>QARZ01040744.1:0-20175 GCA_013407115.1 Glycine latifolia | reverse complement strand
GCTAAATTCTGTATTGTGGTTGAGCCATGAACCTATGAAGAATTCCTCTATGTATTGATTGGTTTTAATAACAATATCATAATTGCTTTGTTCTATTCTGCTATTTATTGCATAATTCTTAATTGGACTGGCCATTCTCTTAAGAGGGTTAGGGTTAGGGTTCCCAATAGGGATATTGGGATTCTAATTTTTGAAATGAGTAGAACAACAATTTATACATTGCCTAGGGATAGGGATGTGTAGTTGTAGCACCTTCAGCTTGTGTTTACTTAATGCTTGGTTTAAGAGGGAATCACTAAGGGATTAGGATTCTTAATTTCATCAAAGGGCTAAACTACTAAGGGATTAGGGTTTAGCTAATCACAGGAGAACGCAACTGCTGAGTAATTAAGGTTAGTTCAAGTTAATAATCAATCCAACATAGTAGGAAGGAATCATAGGGGATTGCGCTTAACTACAATCATTCTTCATCACTACAGTAAACTCTAATTAAATTCGCTTACATTCTTGTTAATTTCCTGTCATTTACATTACAGCACTCAATTACAAATCAACCAACTCTCTCAACTTACTATTTTGTTTTCCAATTTCTAAGACGTTGAGTTACATAAGATTGCATTCAATCCCTGTGGAGACGATACTCTACTTACTTACTTTATTACTTGAAACGAACGGTACACTTGCCGATCGCGCAACAAGGACTATCCAGACTCTGGAGGATATGTTGAGAGCCTGTACATTGGAGCAGGGTACTAGGTGGGATAGATACCTACCTTTGGTGGAGTTCTCATATAATAATAGTTTTCATGCTAGTTTGGGCATGGCACCTTATGAGGCATTGTATGGCCGGAGGTGCAGGACTCCTGTTTGTTGGACCGAGGTAGGAGAAAGACAACTTCTTGGACCTGAGATGGTTCAGGAAACTTCTGAGCAGATCCATTTGATCAGAGATAAGTTGTTGAGAGCTCAGAGTCAGCAGAAGAGTTACTATGATCATAAACACCGACCGCTGCAGTTTGATGAGGGAGACCATGTGTTTCTGAGGCTGTCTCCTGTCACAGGTGTAGGACGGGTGTTCGGTGTGAGGAAGCTCAGTCCTAGGTTCATTGGTCCGTATCAAATTCTTCAGAGAGTAGGACCAGTGGCCTACAGGCTAGCTTTGCCTCCCCAGCTGTCAGCGCTGCATGATGTTTTCCACGTGTCACAGCTGAGGAGATATGTAGCAGACCCGTCACACGTGGTGGAGCCCGACACCATTCAGATTAGGGAGAATCTGACTTGTCCTACATGGCCCATGCAGATTCTGGACAGGATGGAGAAGAAGATTCAGAGTAGGACCATTCCCATAGTTAAGGTACAATGGGAAGGGAGAACACCTGAGGAGGCGACTTGGGAACGGGAGCAGGAGCTTTTGCAGCGGTACCCCTAGTTGCTTGACAGGTATGGACTTGAATTTTGCGGTCAAAATTCTTAAAAAGGGGGGTTGAATATAATAACCTTGATTTGTAAAACAAAAAAAAAAAAAATTTGTGGCCTGTGAATAGTGCCGCGCGATTAGCGTGGATCTGGCGCGGTTAGCGCCAGAATGGCCCTAGAGACCCCCAGATTTGCTTATATGGCGCGATTAGCGTGGGGATGGCGCTGTTAGCGTGGGAACACGGTCAGAACCCCTATAAAAGGCCATTTTCGCGAAAATGGGCCAAAACTCTCCCTTCTTCTTCCTCTGAACGCCCTTCCTCCATTGTTGAGCTTGGGAAGCTCCATACCATCACCAAACTTCATCAAAACACTTCCCTTTCAACATGAAACTTGTAGGGAATCATCCTATGAGCTAGAATCCTTCATCACTTTTCTCTAAAAACCATCAAACGGAGAGATCATTTTCTCTAGAGAACTTCGCAAAACTCGGGCTTGGCGAGGAAAGGAGGGGATTCTCGGACACCCAAGCTTAGGGAAGTGGTCCATTAGCCTTCCTTGTCGTCTTTGAGGTAAGAAACTAGAGTTTTACCGTTTGATTTGTGATTTTGTTCTTGGGATGAATAGTGACCCTCTTGAGCTAGAGCCGGAATTAGCCTTGGGTTCTTTAGAAAAGTATGTTTAGAATGTTGTTGTGATGAAGTGATCTTTGAGATCAGAACACTTGCTGCTTATTCTTTTGTATTAGATACTGTGAGTATCATGATGATGTATATATATATATATACTTGTGGCTTTCTCCTGATATATTTGTAGAGATATTAATTATTCATCTGCCGTCGTTTATGTTGTTTGGATCGATGAGGCTGGCTTGTGTTGATGTTCAGTGTTTTAAGTTTGATGCGTACCATACATAATGAATCAAGAAACATGGTTTCGAAAACGCTTCCGTGGTTGTAATTAATTGGTTTTATATTAATTATTGCGCTTATCTGATTAAGTAATATGTTAATACACCGGATGCATACGGGGTGTTTACACTCCTGCCTACCAACCACAGTCCCCCTTCTTGTTATAATGACTTTACATTGCTCTTTAGGGTTGACTTGGGTATTTGCTGAGAAAGATCCACATCCATGCTCAGACAGTTGCTTTGCAAGTTGTCCAACCTGTACTTCAAGATTTTTGATGGAAGCATTAGTATTCTTTTGATTGGTGATGGACATTTGCATAAATTGAGTTAGAATTTCTTCCATTTTTTATAATCTATCAGGTGAGTTTGGTTTTGTGGATTTCTATTAGAAGGACATGCATATGAATTGTTAGTGGGACCTGCAAAAGGAGGATTAGAAGGAGCATTATATGCATTATTATTTTGTCTCCAACCATAAGGTTGATTTGAACCTGGACCTCCTCGATAACCTTGATAATTTCCTTGATAATTCTGCTGAGGTCTGGTCTGATTCTGTAGATAATGACCCTTCTCCTCGGGTTGGCAATCACCGGGTGCTAGACAGTGGCCATTTTGATGTTCTCCACAACATAAATCACATCTCAAAATTTGTTGAATTTGATGAGCTGTGTGTGTTTTCTGTGATCCTCCATGTTGAATTTGTTGAGGAAGTTGGCCTATTTGTTTGGGGGCCTCCAATTGTTGAGTTAACAATTTATCCTGAGCTAGAATGGCATTTTGAGTATTCAGCTCCATTACACCTTTCCTCTGAATTGGAGATCTATCATGGTGAGATTGATAATCACTGGCTGCTATGGAGTCAATGATTACTATTGCTTCCTCCAGGCTTTTTGACATCATAGTCCCTCCAGCTGAGGCATCAAGAATCATCTTTGTTTGAGGTCTCAAACCACTGTAGAAAATATGTAGCTGCACAGCATCATCAAAATTGTGGTCTGGACACCTCCGCAATAAGGATTTGAATCTCTCCCATGTCTCGTAGAGAGGTTCATCTGCTCCTTGGGAAAAAGTTGCAATGGTTGATTTTGTGCTTATGAATCTTGATGGAGGAAAGAATCTAGTAATAAATTTTTCCTCCACTTCTTCCCACGAGCTCAGGCTTTTGTTTGGTTGGGACTGGAGCCACGTCTTTGCTTTACCTGTCAAAGAAAATGGAAAAGCTCTGAGATAAACGGCTTCTGCATCCTCGTCAGAAGCTCCCATTGTACCGTATAACTCCATGAATGTGGACAAGTGAGTGTATGGATCCTCATGGTTTATCCCTGCAAAGGGATGTGAACCGATTAGACTGAGTAATGCAGGCTTCAACTCCACAACCTTGTTGTTGAAAGGAGGGATGACTATGCTATTGTAATGCTTTGGGCCTTGTTGGTAAGCATAGTCACCAAGAGTCCTCCTTGGTGGTCTATTTTCATCTTCCCCTCGATCAGCCATATTATCAAGAATAGGTGCCTTTCTGATGTAGGAGGATCAATAGACGAAGGTTCCTCCGATGTCTTATTGGCTTCTAGTTTCTTTTTCTTCCTATTTTTCCTTTCTGTTTTGGTGATTTCTGGATGAAACAAAGGTTTATCTGTAGAAAACTTACCTCGCATAAAGGAAAAAGAACAAACTACAATATCCCATAAGCATCGAAGTTAAAATAAAAGAAAATTTATATACAAAATTAAAAATAAAGTAAGTAACAAAAATAAGAAAAAGTCCTACTAAACTGTAAAATTAAATCTAAAAGAACTGAGTAAATAACTCAAATCCCCAGCAACGGTGCCAGAAACTTGTTAGACTTTTGGCAAGCGTACCAATTATTATTGTAAGTTACAAAATTTATAAAAGTTCATCTCCACAGGGACTTGATTTACTCAGTTAATTCAAATAAAGCTTAACAGTTTAATAGTTATGCGCAATGAGTGTAAACGGAATTTCATGTAGTTGTGGATTAACAGAGAATTACGGAAAATAATAAGACGAGTTTAATTAATCCAAGAACATAGGATTGGATTTCATCGTTCATACCCTTAGTATTCAATTAATATTACCATGCATAAGTTATTTTCTTTTATTATTGATGCACACATAAAATTACCCCAAATTGATCCCTCGTATTTGAGAATCCTAAGAATATTTATCAAATATCGATCCCTCGCATATGAAATAAATACCCCAGCATTACAATCATATTCGCGTGCTATTTGCAATCTAAACATTATGCTCTATTCCTAGCAACATAACGTAAAGAGTAAATTATTCAGTTCAAGTTTTAAGAGTACTTTCCAGTTAAACTTAGAACCTTATTTCATGAAACTATTGATCAAGTAGAATCAAGCATTAAGTATGGAATAAATTTACCAATAATAAATAGAAAAGACTTATGCATAAATAAATATTAAAAGAGATACTTAAGGGTAAGAAGATTACATCCAATCCTTTTGAGAGAAGCTAGCCAAGCATGGAGAGAACCTCCTTAGAAGAATAGATGAAAGGACTCATCACCGCTTCTTTTCGGCAGAGTTTCCACACTAATCCTCACCTCTCTCACTATCCTAAACTACCTACTAACAAAGTTTTAAAGAGCATGAAGCTTAGGACCAATCTTGGGAGCAAGGAGGAAGGAGAGAAATGAGTTGAAGAAGTGTAGAATTCCTTGGGGGGGTGCATGGCTATTTATAGGGGGCTGGTTGCTCGAGTTCACTCGCCCAGGCGAGTGTTTTAGCTTTTTACATGCCCAATCATTTTGAAGGCATTTGTAATTTGTCTAAGTGGTTCAAGTTAAATGCCTTGTGATCTTTCATTAGTATGTGCATTCTCATGATCATGCATGCATGGTTTTTAAGTTTCAAAGAAATTAAATGGTTTTACAAGAAGTTAAGTTCTCAAAGACTAAAGTTCTTTAAAAAGCAAATCTTACTGCTTTAATCGATTACACAACCAAATTAATCGATTAAAGACATTCAAACTATTCTGGAAAAGCCTTGAAGGACAGTTTAATCGATTACTAGTTTCTTGTAATCGATTACACAGTATTTTATGAAAAACTATGCATCACTAGTTTAATCGATTATCTCATTACGTAATCGATTATCTTAATTCGTTTATCATGATGTTGTTCTGGTTTAATTGATTACTGAACGGTTTAATCAATTATTATGTTCATGAAACCATTTCCAGAAAGCTGATGAACAGTTTAATCGATTATCTAGTTACTTTAATCGATTACTTATGGCAATTTAATCGATTACACTAGCGGATTAATCGATTATTTTCAGTTAAATCTATTTTATATAAAGCTTGGTGAGTCTTTTTCTTATATATAGACATTGAACGATTTACTCTAAAGGAGAGTGACTTACCCAAAAGTTTCTAAGCTTTCAAAAGTGCCTAAAATACTATTTTGATATGAGTGTAAACAACATCTTGTGTGATCAAGATTTCTGAGTTTTTTGAGAAGATGTTTTAAAGAAAGAAGGTTTTCAAGATAATGATTCTAAGCTATTGTTCTTTACAACCTTGAGAGTGTGGTAATCTCATTTCGTTTCATTCATTCATACATGAAAGATCTCAGGTTGTGTTTATCTTGAACCTATCTTTTTAGATGTTCTAACATTTTCTGTTGTATTGTGATATATCAATTGGTTTCTTTTCAAGCATACTAGAGTAGGGTTCTCTAGGTTTGGAATTCTGAGTAGGGTTCTCAGTATCTTGTCATTTGTATTCTAATAGGGTTTTAGAGTCACTATCTTTGTCTAGTGTTGATAAAGAGGTCACTTGTAATCTACTTGTAAAAGATTCTTTGATATAGTAATTACTCTAACCTAGTGTGGGTTGGAAGCAACTAGATGTAGCCTCCAAGGTTGAAAGGTGAACCAATATAATTGCTTTGTCTTCTGTTTAGATTTCTGTATGTTTCATTACATGTCTTTGTGAAATCAAGCATTATTATCAAAGAAACAATTTTTTGTCATTGCTTTCATAACTACGGTTGATCTTGGGTGAAGAAAGATTTCTGAATTTGAAAAAGGTGAACTTGTGATACGATCCTAAGTTTTAATTCTGCAAATTGTTTCAGAAAGTTTTTTAAATATCCAATTTGAACCAATTCACCCCCCTCTTGGTTCATTTGCAGTGTATTCATTGTATTTTCATTTGTTCCTAGCATGGTCATGCATTGATGGTGCCCATGGTTGTATGTTGTGTATGTACATGTGGGTGCAGTGATCGGTTGGTTACCCTTGCGAGGAAGGATTTGTTCCTAGCCACAGTCAGTGCATTGCTGAGACCATATTTGTATGTTGTGTATGTACATGGGGGGTGTATGACTGGTTACCCTTGCAAGGAAAGATTTGTTCCTAGCAATGGTCATACATTGATCGTGCACATGTTTTATACTTCATAATTGCATGGATGGAAATAGAATGAAGGCAGTGCGTACCTGTGAGTTTTTATGGTTAAAAACATAGGTACGAAGGGGTCATCAGGTTTGGAATTCCCTTCTGACCACTGGTTGATCACCGTGGAGGCAAATGGCCAGTGCACGCAGGGTGACCCTGATAGGCGTCTGAATCATTTTTCATGAGAGAGACTATTTCCATGAGTACGGTACCACATTGCATGGTGAGAGTGAAATCAGGAATCATTCTGAGCATGATTGTTTTGATTTGTGAAATAAAGTGGAATGACTTGTAACACCCCGTGTGCACCCGGTGTATTATCATTCATAATATCATATTAGCGCTTAAAACTTTATTTAAAACCATAGCGGAAACATTTCAAAATCATATTTCTTGATTCATTATGTATGGTACGTATAGATAACAAAGTAAACGAATGCCGGAAGCCACAAAAAAAACCTTAATGATCCAGATACCTATACAACTTGAAAGACGACAGATAGAACTATAATATTACTACCTATAAGCATTTAAAATAATATACATAACTATGTACATTCCCCCCTCAAAATATTCTAACTGTATTCGTACAAAATAAAAGGCATCCAGTACCCGGTTATCTCATATCCTATCCTCAAATGAGGGTACACCATATACAGGAACTCAAAACATACCAACATATACAAATATCCCATCAGGGTACATCAAAAACAATACCAAAGGCTAAGTACCAAAATACCAGAACCACATGCTCATATTATCTAGCCTAAGGTGTACAAGCAGCAACTATCCCTGCATAGGCTTCTTGCCTTTGGATCTATCTACCCCTCCTGATGAATCACCTGAAATATAAGTCCCACAAACGGGGTGAGATAATCTCAGTAAACTCAGGGCCCTTGAAGGTATTTCCTTCCCCTGGTTCACTGACAACAGATACACAGACAGAAACATCATAATTATCATTAACAATTCATTCAATCAGCACATAAACAGTCAATGCACAATCATCTGTCAATATCCATGCGATTTCCGAAAGTCATCACCATCTATCACCTATCCTCATCATCTATCACCTATCATCATCATCTATCACCTATCATCATCATCCTGCGTATGCTTTCATCTAGACATATATGCCGATCCCTACTCACAGAGGATCCAATATATACTAGGACATCTCATGGCAGGAACTCACTATCTATCAGAAGCACCCCGAAAATATATAGGTACAACCACGTCTGGAGGACTCCTATATACCGGGCCGGCTCCCCTATCATAGGCACCCCGAAAATATATAGGTACAACCACTTCTGGAGGACTCCTATATACCGGGCCGGCCTCTATCTTACAGGAACATCTCATATCAGGCCTATATCCATCACATGTCATCTATTCTATTACCATAGGATTCCACAATCAATCATGCTTATTCCCAGCCAAACAAATCATAATCATCCATCTCTGGATCCAACCAAAAGACAAGCATCACAATTCAAATCACAGTCGTTACCCTCTCACAGGGCACAATCATCATTCATCAGCCAATCACACCAATAACCAATCAACAACATATGTATAACAACATAACAGAACCATCACCTCAGATTGGTGAATGGCTGAACACAACAAAAGGGAATACATTCAAGAATCAAGAGCTTACATTCACCTAGTCATGCCACAATTTACTCACATCATAGCCATGCATATCAATCCCCCCATCACAGGGTTCAATTCACATTTCAAGCATAGCAGATCAAATATAAAACATCAGCTACCCTTTCATAGGGTTCAGACAATATCTACCATTAATTCCCAGCATTATACTCATTCCTATACTAGCATAAACACATATCATAACCATAATCCCAGCGGATATATGGTGGAACACAGCAAAGGATACACAATTAAGGACCAAGAGCTTACCTGCTCTAGACAGATCACCGGCTCTCCCGGTCTCGTGGTCTACACCACCAGAGCTATCAAGCTCACGTCCTACATAAAACACGCATATAACACATTAAATACGGTTCTAGGCCATTCAAACGAAAGGAAACTATCATCCTCTCTCTAAACATATACTAATCACTGTACAAGTGATCTCAGAACCTTCACAAGGGTTCTACTTAGCCTACACAAAGCTTCAGAGCCTCTATTAAGACTTTAATCAGGCTAACATAAGGTATATCTCTGCTTACAATAGCCTAAACCCAACTTCTCATCATCACTAATTTCAACCGGTCAATCTCATCTATATAGTCTCCTGAGCAACTTTGTCAACTGCTCTAAGGTTCATACTAGTCATACTACTAGTCTTTTATCTCTGCTCATACATACTCAGAGCCAAAACCAAACTTCATCAGTAATGATTTCTGAAGGCTATAACATCATCACAACAACCCTCTGAACATAATCTTCTACAGAATTCAGAGCTAATTCTAGCCCCATCACAAAAAGGTTACTATTCATGCAAACCCCCCAATTTCAAAATCAAGCTGAGAAACTTGAGTTTCTTACCTCAATAACGGCAAGGAAGACCCAAGGACCACTCTCCCGAACTCCGGTGTCCTTCCCACGCAATGGGTCTCAGCCAAACCCAAGTTCTCCGAGTTTTCCTTTGGAGATTCCCCAAATTCTCATAAAAAGGAATTTCTCAACAAAAGAAAGATTGATTCAAGCTCTCAAGGGGTTTCCTTCACAATCAAAGGCCATAAGAAAGTGTTTTGGTCAAGATTTATGGCTCTAGGAAGCTTCAAGGGTTCACCAATGGAGGTCTGGGCTCAAGGAAGAAGAAAATCAAGGTTTTTATCCCAAATTTCGTAAAAATGGCCTTTTATAGGCCCCCAGTCCGCGTTCCCACGCTAATAGCGCCATTCCCACGCTATCAGCGCCAAGAATACGCAAGAAATGGCTTCCAGGGCCATTCTGGCGCTAATAGCGCCATAATTCACGCTAACCGCGCCAACCAGGCGCGTCTCCCACGCTACTAGCGTGGATTCCCACGCTACTGGCGTGGCACTATTCACAGGCAAAATCCGTCGCTAATTCTGTCGCAAAATCCGTCGCTAACGCTTTTTCTGACGGAATTCAGCAAATTTTAAACTTTTCTTTCTTTTCTCTTATTTATTAAACCTAGGTTATTACATGACTAGTTTGTTGAGTGTGTATTGAATTGATCGATCATTGAGAATGATTGTGGTTGTTATTGTTGTTTCCCTTCTAATTATTGGCCTCCGATGATTGTTGCTTATGTATAATAAACTCACCTTTGCAATTTTGTACCGTGTGGTTGGTACCTGTGATGATCGCGAACTTTCATTCGTGAGAGCAGATGAACAGTAGTATGTGACCTTGGAAGGAGAATTCTTTTGTTGGACTCGCCAGGCCGACGTGATGACGTTAGAATTCTTTTTGGAAAAGAGTTATATTTTGTTAATAAACTCTTTCATAGTTGATTAGTTGATTCCTTTTGTTGGACATGTAAATTCCAGGTGTATATACATGTAAAACTAAATTAAGTTCTGACATGTGAATGATATGTACTGGTTTAATATATATACATACATATGTATTCAATTATGTAATTGTTTCGTGTGTATAATAATTGTAGTATCGCAAAAAATTTACTACCATTTTCAGAATCAATTTAAAGAAGTTTTCATCAAAAATTGAGATTTGCATGATTAGAGTTAGTGATATCGTAGCGACGAGGTGAGTCGTTACACTCTACATCATGAACATTCAGCTGATGTTCATTCCTCTCTAGAAGACATTACCACTAGACTAAGCAACATACATACTAGGATGAGTCTTAAGGACCTTGATGATCTTTAGCTTAGTAGTTGTCTTGTTTAGTTTCTGGTTGTGATGTCTATTTTCTCATTTTCAGCTATGATCTTTGATGATTAACCTTCATGTATGCACCTTGAATCATTAATCAATAAAATTGCTTTTATGTTTTTCTAATCTTCCTTTGCTTATTTCACTATTATTGGAATATGTTGTCTTTGATAAGTCAAAAGGAGGGGGGGGGGAGAAAAAGGAACATATGCAGGAGTAGGGAGAGTAAGAGAAAATAAGGGGAAAAAAATAAATGAACATTTTCTCTAATTAAACTGAACATAAACATTGCTCTTAATCTGAAAATGATATGAAATTACATAAGAAAGGGGAAGTAATAAAATTGTTTATGATGTATAGATTTTATGCAAAGTAAAACTTATAGAGTTTTCAACAAAAGAACCTTATGCATGGCTGAATCTGGACATGTAATATGTGATGAAACTAACTCCTCAAAAGAGAAAAAGAGTTGTGAAAATGATGCAAGACAATTGGAAGAAAATGTATCAATCAATGAAACTGATGAGTGGAGAAGGGATGAAACAAATGAAGAAATTGATCCTTTAACTCCAACTCAAAAGCCAAAAGACTGTAGAACTACAAAAAATCTCTTCCTTGACAACATAATTGGTGAAGTAACTAAGGGAGAATCCACTAGATCTTCTCTTAGGAATTTATGTTGTGATATGGCCTTTGTATCTCAAATTGAACCAAAAAATGTTCATCAAGAAATCTGCTAGTGATATATTACTTGTTCAAATATATTTTGATGACATCGTCTTTGGTTCAACTGACAACTCTTTGTGCAAGAAGTTCTCATCTTCAATGCAAAATAAATTTGAAATGTCAATGATGGGAGAGTTAATATTCTTCCTTGGACTTCAAGTGAAACAAATGAAGAATGGAACATTTCTCAGTCAAACAAAATACTGCGATGAATTGATTAAAAAGTTTGTAATGGAGAAAAGCAAGGATGCTACAATTTCTGTGGAACCACAACTTATCTTTATTCCGATGAAAAAGGGAAAAGGTTGATGAATCAAGATATAGAGGAATGATTGGATCTTTGTTGTACTTGATCAGAAGTTGCCCAGACATTATGCTAAGTGTGTGCCTATGTGCAAGATATCAAGCTAATCCAAAAGAGTCACACCTCATAGTAGTCAAGAGAATCATTAAATACCTGAAATCAATCCAAAAGGTTGTCTATGGTATCCTAAAGGTGCATCACTAAATTTAATTGTCTATTCAGATTCTGATTTTGTAGGCTACAAATTACATAGGAAGAGCACAAGTGGAACATGTCATCATCATGACAGCATAGGGAAATTGATAACTCAACAGCCTTTTTGTCTTCATCATTGTTTCTTCAATAGCTAGAACCCAATTGATTTGAGTTCCAATTTTCATCCCATACACCAACTGAAGATCAACATCAGTGATCTGAGCATGGTTGGTTGATCTAGGTGTAAGGATGTAAGTGATGATGTAGTGAAGAAGCCTATCTTCTAAAGTCATGTGACCAACAACCAATCTATTTCTTATATGTGCATTAGGATCCAGTAGCATACCTCTATAGGTATCCATCTTTGAGTAACCTCCAATCTCTTCTTCAAATATCCAGACACCTCTGAAAGTGATGCCTGCCACAGCATTCCACACGGTGTCATCAATCACCATAGCCACTTCATTCACTTTGGAGCGGAGGACACCATCCATGGCAACCTTGGCACAAGTATAAAATACTTTTACCAGTTCAGGGTAATAAGTTCCCTTCATTTCCAACAACTTGGTGAGTCCTTGTGCTTGTAGCATCTCAGGGAAATTGAATACTTCAGAGACAAACCAGTCTAGCTCCAGATATTTTGGAGGAAAAACAAGCTTGGTGGCATTGAATGACATGTAATTGTTTCTTTCTACCTCAGTGGAGAACCAGATATCTAACTTGTTCTCTTCCATTCTTAGAACTTTGGCTTGTTTTGCTTTTGCTGGTTTTATGCTTCTTAGAGGAAGATGTTTAAGACATGGTAATTTCAAAATAAGGATATGCAGAAATTTAGTAGTTGTGAATAAGGAGAGACAAAACAAAAACTACATAAATTTGCTTAGGGAGTAGAATAGATTTTTGGTGTGAGAAGTTGGGCTCATGGATTCTGAATTTATAAAGCAATTCCTTGTTTAAAATTTAAATTTTGAAATCATAGTAACTGTTCTCACACATTCCAATGTAGTATGGATTCACTAAGACAAGATTTGAATTTGAATTTAGAGATAAGGTTTCAGTTTTTTTCGTTGAAAGTTGTGCAGAGTTGCAGAAATGTCTAAAGTAATCAATTACAAATCCCCTATAATCAATTATTCTAGGGAGAAGGTAAACCTCTAAACTCCATGTAATCGATTAATTCACATTAGCAATTGATTACTCTAGAGAGTTTTTAACCTGTAATAGCCCAAAACCCTCATGTAATTGACTAATAAGTTGGTGTAATTGATTACATCAGTGAGCTTTTCTGTAATCGATTAATCCGAGGATGTAATCTATTAAGTCAGTGGGTAAAGCTTAGTTTTGGCCTTAGGTAATCAATTACTATATATGGTAATCGATTATTATAGAGAATTATGCAGTATGAATAGTGACATTTATCAAGATTCGAATTTTGCTACATGTGATGCATAATGAACTTGTGAGTTAGATTGCATGTTATTAAACACATCACTTACATGCTAATAAATGTTAGATTCATAAAGAATACCTAGCATGTTTCTTAGAGCAAAGAATCTATCTCTAGCAAGGGGTTTTGTAAATATATCAGCCAATTGATTATTTGTGTCAATAAACTTAAATGTGCAATTACCCTTTTGAATGTGATCTCTGAGGAAGTGATGTCTGATCTTTATATGCTTTGTCACACAACAATGAAATTTCTTTCAATTCAACACCAAAGTCCTGGAGTTGTTTCTTGAGCCACATGCTTTGAGCACATATTCTTCCATGCATAAGGTTCTTTTGTTGAAAACTCTATAAGCTTTACTTTGCATTGGATATCCAAGTAAGATTGCTTCATCAGCTTTGCATCAAATTTGCCAAGAAATTTCTTTCCATTGTTTAAAACAAAACATTTACAGCTAAACACTCTAAGGTGTGAAATGTTTGGTTTTCGTCCTTTACAAAGTTCATAAGGAATTTTCTTTAAGATAGGTCTTATGAGTAATCTATTTAAAGTATAGCAAACAATGTTCACTGCATCAGCCCAAAAATGTTTCGGCAAATTAGTTTTATTAAGAAGAGTTTTACATCTTCTTCAAGTGATCTATTTTTCCTCTCCAAAACCATTTTGTTCAGGTTTTCTTAGAGCTATAAAATTGTGGTTTATTCCATGTTCTTCACAGAAATTTTCAAAATCTTCATTTTGGAATTCACCGCCATGATCACTTCTTATTGAAACTATCTTGCCACCCTTTTCATTTTGTAAAAGCTTAGCTAATTTTTTGAAAGCACTAAAAGCATCACTCTTGGATTTCAAGAACAAAGTCCATGTAAATCTTGAGTAATCATCAACAATGACAAGTCCATAGTAATTTTCGCCTAAACTCATAGCTCTTGAAGGACAAAACAAAAATATGTGAAGCAATTCAAGAAGTCTTGAGGAGGAAACAATGTTTTTGTTTTGAAAAGAGACTTTGTTTGTTTCCCTTTTTGACAAGCATCACAAAGTTTGTCCTTTTCAAACTTAAGTTTAGGCAATCCAATTACTAAGTCCTTCCTTATGAGCTTGTTCATATGATGCATGTTGATGTGATTTTCTCTTCTATGCCAAAGCTATGATTCATAAAGTTTACTCACTAAGCAATTTATGTTATGAATGAATACATGTGCTATTGCAAGCAAGTAAATGTTTCCTTTTCTTTTTCCAACATGTATTACCTCACCAGTTTTGCCATCACATATCAAGCAACGATTATTGTTAAAGGATACCTTTAATCCTTTGTCACAATGCTGATTTATGCTCAGAAAATTATGCTTTAGACCTTCAATGTAAAACACATTTCTGATTTTGGTTTTGACGTTGTCACCAATATTGTCTTCTCCAATTATTTTTCCTTTGTTATTGTCTCCATAGGTGACAAATCCTCCTTCCTTTAATATCATATTTGTGAGCATGGATTTATCACCTGTCATGTGCCTAGAGCATCCACTATCCAAGTACTATAGTGAAGCTTTAGCTCTTAGACACATTTGCAACAATCAAATCAAGTTGCAAAAGAAAGGTACCCAATTAAAGTTAGGTCCATAGGGGTTAGCTATTTTTCTCATTTTCTTAGGAACCCATATGCATTCTTCATTAGGCACACAGAACCTTCTAGCATAACACTTGTATGACGTGTGACCTTTCTTCATGCAGTAATGACATGTTACAGATTTTGATATGCTTTACTTTTGAAATCCTTTTTCGATTCATTTGTTTTGGAGGTGCAAACTTGGTGTTTTGAAAAGGTTTTGATTGATAGTTGTAACCAAATCCAAATTTATCACCAGCATACTTTTGCACACTTAACATTTGGTTTAAACTACATTTCCCTCGATAGAGCTTTTTCAAGAGATCTACCAAGTATGAGTTTTCTGTTTGTAAAGTCATGCATTTTTCAAGACGGCTCTTTTTGAAATCATCAAATTCCTGTTGTAAAACTTTGTTTTTATCTACATTTGAAGAAGAGGATGCACACACACAGCCATTTATTTTGTAGCTTGAAACAAGTTTTTCATTTTCTTCTTTCAAGTTGCAATGTTCAGCTTGCATTGAAGCTAGCTTAGTGGTATGCCATCTAAGGTTACCTTTGAGCTTGTCATTATAGATAGCAAGTTTTGAGCCTCCTCATGCATTTCATTAAAAGCATTAACTAATTGATCAAATTCAGGATTTACTTTTGATTCAGCACATGAGTCTTCTTCATCAATTGTTGATGTTAGACAAACATTGGCTTCTTCATTCTCACTAGAAGATTCAAAAGTTGTTGATGCATTTTCTCCCAAGCTATGTAGGCTCTTTTGGATTTCCCTTCTTTCTTTCCTTTCTTTACTCTTAACTACTTCTTTAAGAAGATTGGACATTCAGATTTGATGTGGCCTTGCTTTCCACACTCAAAGCAGTTGAAGTTGTTGCTGTTATTGTTGTTGTCATTCCTTTTGTTGAACTTTGTGAACTTTCTGTTCATATTTTTCTGCATGAACTTGCCAAATCTTTTGACAATTAGGTTCAGATTTTTGTCACCTTCATCTTCACTTGAATCATCTTCTTTCTCAACTTTTGAGGATGCAGCTTTCAAGGTAATGCTTTTCTGTTTCTTGTTTGCATCTTCTGCATTGGTTAGTTGAGGCATTTCTAATTCATACTCAAGTAACTTACCAAAAAGTGCAGCCATAAACATCTTTGGTAGATCTTTAGATTCTTTGATTGCTGTCACTTTTGGTTGCCAAGGTCTTGTTAAGCATTTAAAAATTTTGATGTTGAGTTCCTTTCATCAAATATTTTGCCAAGACCAAGTAGATGATTGGCAATGTGTGTGAATCGAGTTTGGAGTTGAGAGATGTTTTCTGTTTTGTTCATCTTGAACATTTTGTACTCATGGATCAAGGCAAGTTTTCTTGATCCTCTAACTTCATCAGTTCCTTCATGAGTGATATCCAGCATTTTCCATTCTCCTTTGCACTCTTGCACCTAACTGTTCTAAAAAAACTCATTAGAGGACAATGCAGAGGTTATCATGTTTTTTGCTTTAAAATCATATTGAACTAACCTCTTTTCTATGTCAATCATTTCATCCCATTCTTTGGGAATCTTTTCATTATCAATAGTTTTGGTAGGTATCAAAGGACCTTTTTCAATTGCATTCCATGCACCAGGGTCATTTGATTGAATGAAAATCTGCATTCTATTTTTCCAAAAACTAAAGTGTTCTCCCTCAAACATTGGAGGACGATTGAGGGAGGCACGCTCCTTGAAGGTAATTTGTGTGGTATTCATTTTCTTTAAAAGAAAGTGGTGATCTTGAGTAACACACAAGAGCCCGCTATTGATACCGATTGAAAATAGTATGAAAGACACACAAGAACCAAGAGGGGGTGAATTAGTTGTTTTTGGCCAATTAAAATTTCTTTAACAATGAGAGTTGAAAGGGATAGTATCACAAAACAACCGTTGAATACTTTCAATTAATCAAACTCCAATCTTTACATAATGAAATGACAACGAAAATATTTCTGTTGATTATGAAAAGTTATACTTACGAATGACAATTAATAACCACAAGAAAAGATAAAGAAGTAGTCAACACCAAGATTTATACTGGTTCACTTCTAAACCTAAAGAAGCTACATCCATTTATAGAAAACTGTTTTAACTGGCAATAATCGATTAAATCACTTATGTAATCGATTAAATATCTTATGTAATCGATTAAAGTGTTCTTGAGCTTTCTGGAAAAGACTTATGAACAATGTAATCGATTATCATAAGAAGTCTTATTCAAAATCGTTGCCAAGTAATCGATTACCACCATGCTGTAATCGATTATCATAGGAAGTCCATTTTGTGATTTTGTACTGTGTAATCGATTATCAAAAACTCGTAATCGATTAAAATGTTCTTAGTTCTCAAGTAATAGATTACTACTGACTTGTAATCGATTAAACCAGTAAGAAAATATTTTTCCAATACTTGAAACATTAAACACTTGTCTTTTTATGCATTCGTGAAAACCTTCTGTTTCAAAAAATCTTTTTATGAAAATGTAAATGCAAACAGGAATGAATTTTATGCAATGGATCATAGGATGACTCATCTTAGACATACACAAATTACATATGCCATTCAATTGAATTGGCATGAAAAAGCCTAAACATTTCATAGTCTACAAACCTCAGCTTCTGGATCCTCTTTAGCTCCCCCTGAATCTAACAAATTCATGTGAGCAATCACCGAGGACCCTCATGCTTATCTCACAAGATTTCTACAATTATGTGTAATAGTAAGACTGCAAGGTATTAACGGTGAACATGTTAAACTCTTACTATTTCCCTTCTCTTTGGGGGGAAGTGCAGCCGATTGGCTCCACTCGCACCCACATCATTCACTAACCACGTAGGAGGAAGTCAAAGACAAATTCCTTAATAACTTCTTCCCTAAGTCTAGAGTTGAAACTATCAAGGAGGGCATCATCACCTTCAAACAAGCTCCAACCAAATCGCTATGCGGCACATGAGAGATTTAAAGCCCTCCTAAGGAGTTTCCCTTGTCATGGATACAACAAATTCATCCAAATTTCAATGTTCATGAAAAAAATCACCAACAATTGTAGAAGGATGATCAATGCCTTGCCCGGAGGAAACTACCTCAATAAAACCACCACTCAAGTGAAGACCATAATTGAAGATTTGGCGTCTAGTGAGAGAACTATAGAAACAAATCGGTCAAATCCCCTAAAAGGTATGTTGAACTTAATGCTCAAGATAACCTTTTATCTCTTCAACAAAAGATGCAGGTGAAAATAGAAGCAATGACTAAGCCAATCTAACAAATCTTATAGCAACTCTAAGGGGCCATCTCAAAGAAACCCTAACTAGCGTTCATGTGTGAATAGAATTCCTCTTCAATGTATCCATTAAGAAAAGCACTAGTCACGTCCATTTGGTATTCTTTAAAATCCAAATACAAGCAAGTTCAAATAACAATCTAGCAACTTCTAATCTAGCTATCGAAGCATAGGTTTCACCAAAGTCTATACCCACTTGTTGGTTATCAAGCCATGTTCATCTAGCTGATTTTTAAATACCCATTTATTACCTATAATGTTTGTTTAACTAGGCCTAGGTAAAAGTTCCTAAACTTCATTCCTTTTAAACTGATTTGGTTCATCATGCATGGTCCTAACCCAATGTTCATCAACAAGCACCTCTTCAATAGTTGAAGGCTCTACCATAGACACATATGCATAGAATTAACAAAATATATTTAGTGAGTGTCAACTAG
The DNA here is from genome assembly GCA_013407115.1 of Glycine latifolia. NCBI lineage: Eukaryota > Viridiplantae > Streptophyta > Magnoliopsida > Fabales > Fabaceae > Glycine > Glycine latifolia. The sequence goes on along the minus strand of QARZ01040744.1, from coordinate 1,537 downwards.
AAACTCCCTTTTCAATATCACCTATGATGTTGTCGATATAAAGGTATTTAGGTGTTTTCCACTCCCTAGGAAAACTATGGTGTTGTAGTGAGCGTCCTTCAAAAGGGTTAATGTTCACTACCTTTTTACTTGTAGGAAAGGTTTCTCTAGGACTTCGTGCATCACCATCATCATCATCATCATCATAAATAGGTACTTTTCCCAACCTTTGGGGGGTTAGATTCATTAAAAACTGCATGCATAGACTCTTCTCTTTTTATTGTATGTTTCTTAAAGACTCCACATGCCTTGCAATTTGTAGAATAACCCAAAAATAAACTTTACAATATATTCATAAAAATATATTAGTTTTATTAAATATTTTATAATATTTTTTTTTTAAAATTAATAATAATAATAATAATAAAATTATGTTAGGTTAAGTGTTTTTGGGCCTTTAGTCTTAGGAAGCCCAATTCAACTCTAAACACTAACAGGTTCTCTGAAAACCTAATTTGTTCCTTAGACTATCTCTTTTTGCTCTCTTTGGGAATCCAGCCATTAGAATTACAGACGGAGGAGAAAGAAGAAACATAGGGGATCGCCATTTTTGCCGCTTTGCTTGGAGGCACGTATAATCGAGGAAAGGGAGAGTGGGTTCTTTCTTCTCTTGTATGAGTGGTAATGAGCCATGGATAGAGTTCATGATTTTTTGTGTGTTTAAATTCTTCGACGGTTATGAATACCTGAGGTATTTTTATCATTGTTGTGATTTAATTTCAGGAGTGTTTGTCTGTGATTTTTTATTTTTTTCTTCTGTGTCATTTAAGGATTTTGATTGGTTTTAAAAGGGTTGAATTATTTTATTTAAGTATAATTTTATTGTTGTTGTCCCCTAACCTTTTCGCTAATTTTGTGCGGTGATTGCAATCTAGAGATTCTTTTGGTGTTATTGATTTTTATTAGTCTATTATATACTGTAATTTGCAAAAAGTATTTCAAATTGGATATCCACGTGCATTTGAGCTTTTCTCTCATGCTTTTCCTATTTGAAGCGATTGCAATTTCGTAGATCGGTATTTCTTTCCGCAATAATGGATAAGAAAATTAGATAGATTATTGTTGTATTTTTGTTAAAAGTGTGATGTTGTTGTATATAGGTACATGCTAATTGTTGGCATATTCATACGAGCAAGCTTTCTAATTGCACCATGGTCTTTTCTGCACACATATGAATGATTAATTATACATATTCACCTATATGCATATACATTGAAACGTGAATGGATGTGTGATAATATATCATTTTGAGATTTTGGTTTGGATGTGACAATATTTATTTAAATATTGAACGAAAAAGAGCTTTCAATTGAATTTTCATTTGCTTTAGCCATTTTAACGTGTCCATGTGAAAGTTATACTTTTATGTTAGATTTTAAAAGTTATACTTTTATGTGTATGCCTGTTATATTATTTTCTATTATAATTAATGCATATGATTTTGTAGTGTTATTACTGAAAATGATATGAATACTTCACACTTAACCAGGGGGGGGGG
>QARZ01040737.1:76973-99484 GCA_013407115.1 Glycine latifolia | reverse complement strand
AAAAAAATTACTTTTCCGTTTTGCGTAAACTAAATAAGTAAATAATTAAATAAAAAAAAAAAACTAGGTGTAACATCGACGAGGAGAATGGGGGCGATGGCCATGAACTTGAAGACCAATGTGGGTGACTCGTCTCGACACAGCTCTAAAATTAACAATTTAGGGTTTGCGTGGATTGATTGGAAGGAGGCAATGGAGGAAGAGAAGATGAGAGGAAGGGTCACATGAGATTAAAATTGAAATTGAATAATAACTTACGAAAATTGTCATCTATTTAATTGAATTAAAATTGAAAAAGGTTATAAATTATTATGCGGTAACAAGAATCTTGTCCGTTAATTATTTTATTAATAAATCTAACAGTAAATGTTAATGCTTTCCCAGTGGTGTACTTTTTGCATACTTCATCGTAGACAAAACCCACATACCATATCACAGTAAATTTTACTAACTAATTCATTTTATCATCCATTTTCTGATCAAAGTATCAAATTGTACTGAAAACTATTCTTAAACTTATATAGTGATGGAAAAGATTTTTATAATTTATTTCGTTTAATTTCTAGGAGGAAAGAATAAAAAAATTCCTCCTCATCCAAATTTTTGTTATTTATTTTTTAAAATTAAAATATATAAGGATATAAAAATAAATTAATATTTAAAATTTCTTCCTTGTTCCTGTGAATCAAACAAGAAAAAGATTATTCTTCCTCTCATCTAAAAATAATTAGACTAGACTATTATGACCCACAAATATATAAAATTGTTAAAAGCTTTATACATCATTGAAAAATATTATATTCATATGCAAGATTTTTTTTTATACTGAAATCAAGATATTCGCATAGTTAAAACTTAAAAGTTATAAAATTAAATTTCGATCCATAGAGATTACCAATATGGGTTTTACTTCTCCTAATAAAGCATTCTTCATTACCCGAAAATTAAACCTTTATTAACATGCTTAAAAAACCTAATTATCTATCAAATATACTAGACTCTACTAGTTTCATACCGTATATATTATGCATTCTATTTGTATTAATTACGTAGAATTTTTAGTAAAATGTTTAATTATACTTTTAATTCTTTAATTTAAATCGTATGTAATTTTAGTATTTAAGATTTTCTTAGCCAATTAATTTAGTCCAACTACTTTTGAAAGTAAGCGAATTTGGTCTTATTATTAATTTCCTGGAACCTTTTTGACCAACTTTTACAGATTCCCCTACAAAAATTTGAAGCTTTACCTTATCTTTTACAGTAGGTAAATAATCATTCCCACAACTATGTTTCCTCCTAACAATTTTAACCCCAGGAGCATCATGTTTAACACAAAGAACCCAACCAGCTTTCATGATGAAGGAAGTGTTCATTTCTCTTGCGAGCTTGATTCCCTAGGCTCTAGGGGATTTTGATTAGCAAATCTCTCCCCAAGCTATTGTGTGCACTTTTTTGGACGCTGTAGTACCACTCCAAATAAAATTTCCGCAGGCTTTATCAAGATCATTACAAATATATTAATTTTTTTTTCTTTTTTACGTCAAATTCAATTCGAACCATATCACAAATAGCAATACGCACAACCTACGTGGTCCCTTCGTCATGTTCTAGAAAGTACAAATCGAAAAGTGTAATAAGACAAATGAGCAGTTCAACATATCCAAATTTTCCTAATAATGAATTTGAGATATCTAAGCGCAAATGAAACCCGTCATTTAGTGACTGCGAGCCACCACACGTTTTCTTATTGAGCCTCCACATGCGAAAAATAGAATTTAATTATTTTGAAGTGCCGAAAATATTTTAAAAAATAAAATAAAAATTATCATAATTATTTGGAATTTAGTTTAAAATATAATACAATTGTAATTATTATATCATTATAATTATAATTTTAACCATTAATCTTTTTAGAATCTAATCATCAATCGTTTAATTGATGTTTATAAGTCAAATCTCATGATGTCACTATTACATAGCTGAATTATATATTTTTAGTATCACCAGTGTAATGCGGCTGCCACCAAAACGGGAAAACATCATAAAGTCACATGAAGCTTCATAGTTTGATATTTATTGACCGTGGATGAGTCGGCTTAAAAAAAAAAACTGATTACATACTTTTTTATCCTTTAAATTTATGTAATTATTTTTTTAATAATTCAAAAAAATTAAAAGTTATTTTTATTAGTATCTCAAATTTTAAAAAATTCTCTTTTAGTTCCTCTTATATTTTTGTATTAATAGTGTTATAATATATGAAGATCTTTGTCAAAAATATTTTTTAATTTAATTTTCTTTAAAAATAGTTTGTTATAGTTGAAAACATTTAAAATATGTAAGAAAATTAAGATAATTTTGCATCTATCTTTTTATTTTTCTTTTATAAAACCAACAGAATAGGTAAAAAATGATCACCATTTAAAATCGTCATAAATCATTTTTGGAAAAATTAAAAAATAAATTTTGATGGTAAAAAATCGTTACAAATTGTAAAACAATCAACACATTGAACAAAGAGAGAGACTAAAAGTAATTTTTCAAAGATTGAGACACTAATAAATACAAATCATTTTTGAAGAACTAAAAAACATAATTATCCAAATTTAAAGGATTGAAAATATATTTAAATCAAATAAAAACTACAAAATTACACCTGGGATACCAATAAGTTGTTGGTCTAAGTGGTTTTGAACTTTGTCCCCTTAAGATACTTCACACCAATATCATGGTATAAAAAAAATTAAAAATCTAAGATATCCATTTCTTTGGTATAACACTTAATGTTTCTTTTTCTTGAATTAGTAAGAGAATACAGTGTTTCTCAATCTATTAGGTTAGAGATTAACTTTGCTCATGATATATGGTTATTATTGATTAAAAAAAATTTGCAAAGAAAAAACTAAATACATATTCTTATACTAAATATATTTTTTCCACATATGAAAACAATAAAACCTTACAGTAAACTGCACCAAGGTTTTTATTTACTTAATGTTTAGATATATTATAAGGTGAAGTAATTACTAATTAAAAAGAGTGATAGCATTTTCGGTCAAGAAATTGGGAAGGAGAATCTCCTTATTTTCATTTGCTCCATTAATCTAATAAGGTAACAATCAACTACAAATTTACAATGTTAAAAGCTTGGTTTAATTATTAATTTTATCCGTAAATTTTTAAAATGTTAAGTTTGGTTCTCAAGTTTTTTTAAAACAATCAATTTGATTATTAAATTATTTTTAAATTGTTCAATTTTATCCACAAATTCTTAAAAAATTGATAATCAAATTAATTCATTTTTAAGAATTTGAAGATTAAATTAAACTTTTTTAAAATTTAGGATCAAATTGATTTATACTTAAGAATTTAAAATTTAAATTTAACATTTTTTAAAATTTCAAAATTAAATTAAATCATTTAAAATTATTCAAGGATCAAACTAATAATTAAACGTAAAATCTTCCAAATTTGGCCGCTACCTAAGCATTGAATATTTGAATCAATTCCATTTCATGGTGAGCCAGCATGACGCCACCCCATCATCATCATCGACCATTTTGGTAGCAACGGCGTCGTTCTATCCCAAAGAAAATAAAATAAAAATTAAAAAATATTAAAATAAGAAACTAATTTAAATAGTCAAGCCACCTTGGTCAAAATTAAATCTTATGTTCAACTATAAAAATAGCTGGCGCTTCCCGCTAGTATGCTCATTCCTCAACTTAGGCGTTTATTATTAAGCCCATAAAGAAATAACACAAGAGAAGTAGCACATCCAAAATCAAAGATCATCCCTTTCATCATCATCATCATCATCAATGGCGGTCCAAGTTTATATTGTGTATGAATTTTTCTATATTTTTCACATTAAAGGAATTTTGTTAATTAACCATTATTCGAAATGAAAATTTTCAAATGTTTTTTACAGGTATTACTCAATGTACGGGCATGTGGATAGACTAGCGGAAGAAGTAAAGAAAGGAGTTGATTCTTTAGAAGGTGTTGAGGCCAAACTATGGCAGGCACGTTTATTATTTAACTGTCAAATTTTTTTACAGTGTTATAAATTATGGTCTAATTAAAAATTGTTGAAATTTCTAATAATTATTTTAAAATTCATGTTTAGGATATTTTTAATTGGTTGATTAATATGACAGGGTATACCAGAGTTAAACTCCACTCTTGTTTTATGTATGAATGGTACTAACCCTAAGTATTCAATTTTATCAATGCATAAAGTTGCAAACACTGAGCAAAGTTCACTCCAAAGCCCATGTTCAAATTTCCTTTTAACAGATAAAAAAATGTTAGTTATTGTATTGCCCCTGTTGCAGTGTTAGTTATGGTAAGTGCTTTCAATGTCATTGTTCCAATCACTTTTCATAGATTGAGTTCAATTTTCTCTTCACTATGACCATATTTTCTTATGGTTCATGACCTCTTAGGACATCTTTTTGTGGCCTCAACCTCTGTTCTTCCAATGAAACCATGCAACAAGTTTTCCTATATTCTGTATTCTTGCGCAATTAAGACATCCCAAATATTTTAAAATTTGCTCTGTTAAGTTAATCAAAAGAACATGCATGTACATAAGCAGGTACCAGAGACATTGCCAGAAGAGGTGCTTGGCAAAATGAGAGCACCACCCAAGAGTGATGTACCAATTATTACCCCCAATGAACTTTCTGAGGCTGATGGCTTTGTCTTTGGCTTCCCCACAAGATTTGGAATGATGGCAGCTCAGTTCAAAGCATTTCTGGATGCAACTGGAGGCTTATGGAAAACACAACAGCTTGCAGGCAAGCCTGCTGGAATCTTCTACAGCACTAGTTCCCAAGGTGGTGGACAAGAAACTACAGCGTAAGACCCTCTATCTTTTTCTTTTTTAATTAGAAAGAATCAGACTCAGGGAGACCTATAATAATTTATGCATATGATTTGATCAACTGAGCTAGACCTTCTATCTAAACACCTAGTTTCTTGAATAATTTCAAAGAGTAATGGTTTAGGGAATTGCTAACCAGTCACTTAGCATATGTCAAGAAACAAACAACTTTTTTTATTGTAAAATATAAGTTTTATTAATGATCGAGTATCCTAGGACGCTTTATTAGGATCGATAAATAAAATATTTTTATTAGAAATCACGGTAGGATGTGTCAGTAACATTTTAATTTCTATAAAAAAATTCACTTTAGATTCTTTAATATAAGAGCACTTGTTAACTTTCTAAAAAAAATGTTCGACTCCTTTAATTGACTATAGAAGGTGAAGTATTTGTAGTTTTAGCCTTGAAAACACCAAAATCTTTAAAGTCATGCTGTAACTATTTAATATAATGTATTTAAAGTCACTCACTATTGTCTTTAAGGCGCTGGCAAGCAAAATTTTATGGAATAATAGTATTAATGATGAGAAATTGTGGAATCCAATGTCAGGCTTACTGCTATAACTCAGCTGGTTCATCATGGAATGTTATTTGTTCCAATTGGATACACATTTGGCGCTGGAATGTTCGAGATGGAGGAACTCAAAGGTGGAAGTCCATATGGTTCAGGAACTTATGCTGGTGATGGTTCAAGACAACCAACTAAGCTTGAGTTGGAGCAAGCATTCCACCAAGGCAAGTATATCGCCAGCATCACAAAGAAGCTCAAGGAAGCTGCATAATCTTGTTGAGTCAATTAAGATTTACAATTAAAGGAATGTATGAGAATCGTTCATATGTTTTAGTCCTAAAATGTGTTGAGTTCTGTTATTTAGGTGGTTGCATGATGTTATCGATTTTTATATTTTAAAAAAAAATACATTGTGTTCTATTCTTATGCTACGCGGTGAAGTGTAGCTATTGAAATTTGTTGAATAAAGGAAGTTTTTGTCTTTGTACAAATTCCCTTATTTTGTATTACCATGTAAAAGTTAAATATAATTTGTTTCTGTCACAAATGGATTGGATATCTATCTTTCTGCCAAAAGGGTCTTCTACTGTGCTGAAAGGTCTATTGCTTTTAGTTCTTTGTCAAGGTCTCGAGTGTGTGAATGGTTGAAAGAGCGAGGGGGGGGGGGGGGGGAACTATTTGCAAAAGACACTTCAACATTAAAAAAACTAGTTTTAACATCGCTACGTTAACATCGGTTTTTGCTGAAAATCGATGTAAACAAAAATGCGGTGGCATTTTTGTAAATAAGTGAGTTCGTTAACATCGATTTTTAGAAAAATTGATATTAACGAAGTAATGTTAACATCGGTTTCATAAAAACCGCTAAAAACCGATGTTAACAAACTTATGTTAACATCGATTTTCATAAAACCGCTGAAAATCGATGTTAACGAACTCTGTTAGCATCGGTTTTTTAAAAACTGAAGAAAATCGATGTTGAGTTTATGTCAATAACATCGGTTTTGTTTGGAGAACCGATGTTGTTTAATTTTTATATTATATTTTTCTGGTGCCCATTACTTTCTTCATCATTGTCACTCTTGCTCTCTGACTGTCGTTCCTCTCTTCACTCTCAGTGTTGCGGTGATTAAGAAGCTCCGGTGTGGCTGTCGTACTCTCGCGGTCTGGCTGTCGTTCCATTGTCATTGTCTCAGCCTTCGTTCCTCTCTGCATTGTTGCTATGTCATTCTCGCTCAAGGTATATATGTTTGGCAACTTAAACAATGATTTTCGTTTTGTATTTTATTTTCGTTATTGATGTATTTGTTACTTTGGCAAACTATTCTTTCACGAAACCATGAAAGTTACTTCTGCAAGCAAAACCGCGACCTAAGGGATCAAAGGCTCACCATCTTCAATCTAGAAGACCCGTCTCTATGTAAGGGAGCTTAAACCTTTTTGATTCTCTTCTAATTTGTTATAAGCCAACATGAGTAGCTAGGGTAAATTTGTCATTCTCTATAGATTGAGTTTTTTGACCTGTTTTGTGATTCTCTGTAGCATGAGTAGTTTTTTGAGTTGTTTTGTGATTCTTTGTAGCATGAATGTGACTATGAATGTATGCAAACACCTATGATTCTATGCAAACTGTGAGACATTGTGCTAGCATAGTAGAAGACTGATTATGCTTTGTATATTCACTATTTAGCTACCTTAGTTGATTTGTTCTAGGGATATTTTAAACACAATTAAATGTTCCTTAGTTTGGTGGACACGTAAATGATTCAAATGTTGGGGTGGAAGCCGCTGTGTTGTGAGCTAGTATTGAAGGCATAAAATGGTCTGGTGCCATTGACAAAAGCCACAAAGTTGGTCATGCTTCTGTTTACACTATGGCACAATACAATGACCCTTTTGAATATTAGAATAAGGTGAATGAGATATGGTTCTTGTTTGAAATGAAAAGCGAAAGGCATGCAATGTGAAATTTATGAGAAAACTATTTACATCACTATACATAGCTTGTAAACTTTCTACAAGAAAACTAAACAGATCATGGTCTGAAGTATTAGAGCATCTGAAATTGATAAAATAAAGTGTTTAACATTTTGCTTAAGCAATGCTTTTCGATTAAATAGTATTTCAACCCTTCCTCCAACACTTCTAGAAACTTGTCTATTTGATTTTGATCCTTGTCTTTCTCTCTCATGCATCATAATGCACCAATAGAATAAAGAACAACAACTACCATTAAGGGTGTTAAAATTACCATTTATCAACTACAATTGCAACTATTTTGTGCAGTATGTAAAAGCTATTTGTATATTGAATATTTTGAGAAGGTTTGGACCTCATATATACAAGTAGGCCACATAGCTAACTTATCTTGGAGATTCCTTGAGCCTTTTTGTTTAGTTAACTAGTATGTCACATAGCTAACTTATCCTATCTCATCTAATTAGACCTTTACTTTTGAGAAGTTTATATGGTTGTATGTAGCTGGTAAATGTCTAATAGAGACTAGAGATGCATGGTAGGGAATGATGAATGAAATCAATCGGTTATGATTATTGTGAGGGAACAAGAAGCATTACTCATTATCATTCATTAAATGCAAAGGACATAAATGCACATAAGAACCCAACGCTAACCACCAACATAATCATATGATTGGTTAGCATAAAAGCATGATATATGAAAGAATGGTGGCTAAAGAACTTGCAGCCTGAGGTTTACTGCTTGGTTATCATAACATATCACAGTATAGTGCATTATTGGCACAGATAAGTTTGACCTGTGTAAAGAATTTTGCTACGGGTCAAGAATTATGGTTTGTTTATGTTTGACAAAGTAATTTGGGTGTTCTTTGAAGCTGATATGGGCATTTTTCTATTTTTAAGTTGATTTGGACCTAACTTAGGTCATTCTCACAGCGCTTCCACTGTTGGTGCCATTCTTAGAGATGGTTTTCTTACTTGCAACTTCTGGCTACTCCCACAAGGTTAGTACCTTCCATTAACTTTGTATTTGGTGGTTTTGTAACTTGTTTTATGTGATTAATTACTAGTGCTTTATATATACAATTAACGTTCATTATGAGTGAACCTTAGTTTCCCGTTTGAGATTCATTACAGTGATTCTTCCGGACAGTTTGGATTAATTGTTGTATTGATTCTTGAATTGTCCGTTTGGACAGTTTGGGAAGACTCATATTTTTTTAGTATATTCATATGTATAGGTTGTGATTCTTTTCTTAAATATGATGAAATTTCGGTACAATGCATTTCACTTTGTTCTCGGGGTGCATACTTGACTGTGGTGGAATTCATATCACTACTTTCATGTCATGTACTTGGAGGCCAAAGCGAAATGTTGTCAAAATTTTGCCAAATTTAAGATAAGAAACTCAACCTATAGATATGAATATACTATTAAAAAAAAAGTCTTCCTGAATGGGATAGGGCCACACCTTTAATGAAAAAAGTGAGGTTTTCATGCATGGAATAACTTTGTGAGTATCATAGAGTTATTAATTAGATGGATCGAAGTTGGATGAATGCAAGTCGCATCACGGTTGAGTATGAGGAAGGCGTTGAACATTTCCTGCAATTTGCCTCCGAAAGAAGTCGACCGGATGGGGATGGAAAATATTTTTGTCCCTGTATCAATTGTTTGAATGGGAGACGCCAAGCGCTGGACAACATATGGGAGCATCTTCTGTGTGATGGGATTAAAAAGAATTATACCACATGGATATGGCGTGCTGAATTGATAGACATGCGGAGGGGGGCGCAAACTCAACTGGTTGATGTTGACATCGAAGATCGATTAGAGGATATGATTCGTGATCTGGGACATGAATCTTTTCAGCAAGCACATGCCCCTATGTATGATACATTGGAAAGTGATTCGAAGAAGCCATTGTATCCGGGGTGCAAAGAGTCATTGACACTGTTGTCAGCGGTGTTAAATCTAGTTAATGTCAAGGTCAGATATGGGTGGAGTGATAAAAGCTTCAATTCACTGCTTGAGGTAGTTTAGGACATGCTTCCATATGAAAACACTGTTGAGTACAAAGGAATCACTTGATAAATGAGCAAGAAGATCAAGCTTGGTTTTGAGCTTCCAACATGCCTTGAAGACTTGAAAGAAAATCTTGTAATTAATTGTAAAGGAAAAAAAGCATCTGGTGATCCAAAGAGCATAGCATTCATATCATGCATTTAGCATTTCAAAAAGATTTACAAAATTAATAAGGCCTTGCTAATTTGATTCAATGTTTAAAATGAAACTAAGGTTTTTGGAAAAATACTGTTTTACACTATGTAATCGATTACAGAGGCGTAATAATCGATTACTTTGTTCTTAGCTATTTCTGGAAAACCTATCAAGAACATTGTAATCGATTACATATCGGATTAATCGATTATTTGACCTTAGCTTACTTATAAAACAACATTGATGCACATTTTAATCGATTACCAAGTACCTGTAATCGATTACAAAGGCTAAAAGGAAATCACCTGGTTTATGAAGCTCACTGCCTTAATCGATTACCAAAACTTGTAATCGATTACATTATACATCATTGCTTCACTATCTGTTACAATATAATTGATTACCAAAGTCCGTAATCGATTACATAGTTCATTTAGCTAAAGTCTGTTTTGTGAAGCTCTCTGCAATAATCGATTACCATAAAAACGTAATCGATTACACAGTGCATTTCAGCAGTATTCTGAACTTCAAGTTTTTGTAAAACTCACTGTGATAATCGATTACTATGCGGAATAATCGATTAATTAGCTCGTTATCTTAACCCAGTAGCCTATAGAACATATTAATCGATTACAAATGATAAATAATCGATTACAGGCAGTTAGAAATATTTGTTATAAATAGAACTCATTCTGTGCCTGGTATGTAACTCGCTAATTTCGAATTCTGAGCTAACATAAAGCATTCTAAATACTTTCTTGAGGTTCTTTGGGTTCTGGGTGTTCTTGCTTACATCAAAATACAAATGGGTTATTGATTGTATCTTGAAGCAAGAAAGTTCTTGTCAAAGTTTAAGGATTGTGCTGTTCTGAGTCTTGTGTAGATTCTTAAAACCTGATTCATTCTTTCATTTGCATCATTAGTCATTGGATCATCAGGTGATATCTTTTCTTAAACTTTGAAGGTGTACTCTGCTTTTATTTGTGGTTGAATTTCTATTGTAATTAAGGTCTTGCATGTAATCTAGGGGAAGGGTTTCTCTAGGGGTGTGCTGAGTGAATTCTCAGTGGGTTGGTCTCTAAGAACCTAACAGTGTTTTAGGTTTCTGAACTTTATCTAGGGTTGATAAAGAGATATTTGTAAAATTCTTGTAAGACAGAAAATTGCAATAGTGGAACTCCATTCTAGAGTTGAATGGAAAAAAACTGGATGTAGCTTCATAGTGTTTGAAGTGAACCAGTATAAATCTTTTGAGTCTTGTGTTTAAATTCGTGCTTGTTAATCTTCCTCATATATACACTGCTGTATTATCTTGCAAGTCAATTTAACTTTGAATAATTGCATGCCTTGAACTGAGCAAGTGATTGAATAAATATTTCTGTTGCTTTCAAAGTGATAAAGATCCTAAGAGTAAACTCTGATTTTGCAAAAAGAATTTTAATTTACCAAGCCTAACCAATTCACCCCCCCTCTTGGTTAAGTGTGAAGTGTTCCTATCTTTTACAAACACGTTGCCAAGAAGTTACTATCAGGCGAAGAATATTCTTTGTCCGATGGGTATGGAGTATCAGAAAATTCATGCTTGTCCTAATGATTGCATGTTGTACAGAAATGAATTTCAAGAAATGCATAAATGCCCTAGGTGTGGGGTATCAAGGTACAAAGTAAAGGCCGATGACGACTGTAGCATTGATGAAAACACAAAGAAAAGCCCCCCCGCGAAGGTGTTGTGGTATCTTCCGATCATTCCAAGGTTTAAGCATCTGTTTGCTAATGAAGATGACGCAAAAGACCTTACATGGCATGCAGATGAGAGAAACTGTGATGGAATGCTCTGCCATCTGGCAGATTCCTCCCAGTGGAAGAAGATTGACCATTTGTATCCAGAATTCGGTGAAGACCCAAGAAATCTTAGGCTTGCACTTGCTAGTGATGGAATGAATCCCTACGACAGTTTAAGTACTCAGCACTATTCGTGGCCTGTTTTGCTAGTCATTTACAACCTGCCTCCTTGGTTGTGCATGAAGCAAAAATACATGATCTTGTCTATGATGATATCGGGCCCAAGACAGCCAGGAAATGACATTGATGTTTATCTTAGTCCCTTGATTGAAGACTTGGCAAACTTGTGGGATGAGGGGGTTGCCGTGTTTGATGGGTATCGTAAGGAGACTTTCAAGTTGCGTGCAATGCTATTTTGTACCATTAATGATTTTCCAGTGTACAAAAATTTGAGTGGATATAGTGTTAAAGGCCATTGTGCATGCCCTATCTGTGAACAAGACACAAGCTATGTACAACTTAAACATGGCAGAAAAACCGTTTACACTTGCCATCGATGTTTTCTGAAACCTTATCACCCTTATCGGCGATTGAAAAAAGCGTTCAATGGAAGTCAAGAGCATGAAATTGCACCGATTCCGTTAACCTGTGAGCAGGTTCTTGAGCGGGTTGAGGGCATCCATACTGTATTTGGAAAGACTCAAAAGAAGCAAAAAGGTAATACTTGCATATGGAAGATGTAACGACCTGCCTCGTCGCTATGATATCACTAACTCTTAATCATGCAACTTCAATTTTTAATAAAACTTCATTAATTTGATTCTGAAAATGATGGTAAATTTTTCGCGATAATACAATTATCAAACACTATTACAATTACATATTTAAACACACTATGCATATATATTAAATTAGTACATGTCATCCACATGTCAGAACTTCCTTTAGCTTTACGTGTATATACACTTGAAATTACATATCAACAAAAAGCCAAAGACTAGCTAAGAGAGAGTTGATTAACAAAACATAACTCTTTCTCCAAAGAGGAATCCAACGTCATCACGTCGGCTTGGCGGCTCCAACCAAAAAGAAGATCTCCCTCCAAAGTCACCTACTGCTGCTTATCTACTCCCACAAACGAAAGTTCACGATCATCACAGGTACCAACCACACGGTACAACAAATGCAAGGGTGAGTTTATTATATAAAAATCAACAAATATCAGATAACAACAATTGGGAAGGAAACAATATTACCCACCACAATCATTAACAAAAATCCATGATTCCAATACACACTCAACAAACCAATCATCCAATGCATTTCACATCTCAAACAATCATGCGTAGAATTATGCATGCACCTGACTCATCTATCAGCATGCAATGTGGTACCATCACCGAAAATAGCCTCTCACAGGAAAAAATGATTCACCGCTTATCAGGGCCACCCTGTCGTGCACTGGTCATTCCCCCACCCGGTGATCAGCCAACATCGCAAGGGAATTCCAAACTTGATGACCCCATAGTACCTGCATTCTCAGCCCACTGAAACACACAGGTAGCGAGTGCCTTCATTCTATTTCCACACATACAAATGAAGTATGAAACATGGGCATCATCAATGCATGACCCGGCTAGGAATAAATCCTTCCTCACAAGGGTAACCCGCCATGCACCCCCATGTACATACATAACAAACCAATATGGGCTCACTGATGCGCTGACCGTGGCTAGGAACAAATTCATCCTCGCAAGGGTAACCAACCGGTCATTGCATCCCACGTGTACATACACAGCCTACAACCATGGGCACCATCAATGTATGACCTGGCTAGGAACAAATCCTTCCTCGCAAGGGTAACCCGTCATACACCCCCCATGGGTCTCCATGTATATCCACACACAATGACATTGTTCACATCAACATTATCTCTCATCAATGTCATTATCAACCTCAACATCATATAATCTCAATATCGTCATCATGCATATCAATATTATCTCATTTCAACATCATCAACCACGTCAACATTATCTCATTTAAACATCATTAACTACATCAATTGCATCTCAATTTCAATGTCATCAATGACATCACAAGCAATCATATTTCACATCTATACATAATACATATGCCTGAGATTCACATTCCCCAGGTCTTCAGACAACCCAAAGTTCATACATTCACAATTCATCATATAACAAGACTGATATTCTTAGGAGAATTCTAAATTAAAGAGGAGGACTACAATATATAAAACACACTTTTATGCCCACTTAAAAATTTAATAAAGAATTAAATAAGAAAACATATTATAAAAATTTGGGCAGAGTCTCCTCTGTAATTAAGACTTTTCCCAAAAATCCAATCATCACAATAACAATATCATTAACCCAATAAACATATATCTCATTGGAACATTATTTCATTCAGACATCACCAATCACATAAGCATCACCTCATCTAAATCATCACAAATCATGTAAACATCATCAATCATTTCCATGGTATTTCAATTTCACTGTCATCTACAACATTAGTAATAAATACACCGCATCCCATTAGTTAAAAACATCATTTGTCTTGAAAACAAGCACACACACAGGGACAAACACACATCATTCATAAATACATCGCATCCCATTAGTTAAAAACATAGTTTTTCTTGAAAACCAGCACACAGCAGGGACAGGCAGATATCTTCATAGTTGGACTCCCTGGCTCCCAACTATGATATCTAAACTATAATTAAATAATAAACTCCTCTTACCTAACTAGGAGTTCTCTTGTTAAAACCTCACAGTGGTTTTTAGGAGATCCTTTAATACGCGTGTTTTCGTCCAAACGCAGAGCTCTATATACCAAATCGAAGACAATTTAATATAGATTTCCAAGGTAAGATCAACATTAACATTTGGGGTCAAATACCCACTCAAATCTAAAAAGAGGCTAAAATGGTGTTTTGAGAGTCCACATCAAAATACATCATTTTGAAATTCCGATCACACCAATGTGACCAGGGTTCAACCAGGATCACAGAAATGATATCAGTTTCATAAAAAGGAGACTTTTACAACATCTCATTTTCAAAGGATTATCAAAGGAAGTGTAGAAACAACCAATAACGGTACCCGAATCATAAGAGATATCAAGAGAGGCTTAAACTAGCTAGAAGAAGACAAAAGAAACTAAGATTACCTCAAGAAAACCAAGAAAGGAGGATTGGGAGCTCCGTGCTCTACCGAAACTTCAGGAAGAGTTTCGAAGATTCTGCTCCGATTAAAGGGTTCCTCTCTGTGCCGGGGTCTCGTGGTAAGCAACGGCGGCTCGTGGGTGTCTCTGATGGCTATGGGTGGTGGAGGAGGGTGGTGGGGGGCTTGGATCTGTTTGGAGGAGGAAGAACCTCCATTTTTGTGACTTGGAAGCTTAAAAACGTATTCAGCACCGCCTCCACTCGCCCAGGCGACTAAAAATGCCTGTAAAAAATCGCCTGGGCGAGTTGACCCAATTCTAGAATTTTCTGCTTTAGTGAAAAATTAATTTCTCACATTCTAGATATTATTTTGATAGTCCCAACGGTCAAAACTTACATATGTTGGTTGGAAATATTAATTTAAAATTTTAAGACAATCCAACGGTTAACCAATTCACAATGATGATTTTACTAAAATAGGTTTTGGGTCAAACTCGTAATCACTCAAATACAGCGCATCTCAAACAAACTCCACATAGCTTAACCTCTATATCAAGTAATTGCACATGGATTATTCACATAATATTTCAACTAATCCTAATTAATAAATTAATCAAATCATACAAGGAATAAATCACACATATATTTTAAGTTACCGAAATTTCAGGGTGTTACAGAAGAAGAGGTCGATATTGTTTAATCTTCCATACTGGTTTAATCTAGATGTTAGACATTGTATCGATGTTATGCGTGTGGACAGAAATGTGTGTAACAATGTCATCAACACACTGCTTAACATTCAAGGCAAGACAAATGATGGTTTGAACACTCGTCAAAATCTTGCTAAGTTGGGTATACGTGAGCAGTTACATCCTAGGTCTGATGGTAAGAAAATATACTTGCCTCCATCATGTCACACTTTGTCAAGAAAGGAGAAGATAAGTTTCTGTTAGTGTCTGCACCGAGTGAAAGTGCCACAGGGATACTCTTTAAATATTAAGAGCCTTCTACAGATCAAAGATCTGAAACTAGTTGTCTTAAAGTCTCATGATTGCCATGTGTTGATGCAACAACTGTTAGCCGTGGCAATTCGAGACATTTTGCCTAACAAAGTGAGACATGCTATAACTCGGCTGTGCTTTTTCTTTAGTGCCATTTGTACCAAAGTTGTGGACCCTGTAAAGTTAGATGACTTGGAAGAAGAGGCAGCAATCATCTTGTGTCAGTTAGAGATGTATTTTCCTCCTTCATTTTTCGACATAATGGTTCACTTACTTGTTCATTTGGTCAGGGAAATTAAATTGTGTGGTCCCGTTTATTTACGGTGGATGTACCCGGTCGAGCGATACATGAAGATCTTGAAAGGGTATACAAAAAACCTACACCGCCCTGAAGCATCCATAGTTGAAAGGTACATTGCAGAAGAAGCTGTAAAATTTTCTTCAGAGTACCTTGAAAATGCAAAACCTGTTGGGCTTCCCAAGGAAAGTAATCCAAGAATGATGAAGAATAGGTTGTTGAAAGAGCATAACAAGACTTTCCTGAATTGGTTTAAAGATACAATATTTAGTGATGAATCTTCATCTGAAACAATGAGGAAGTTAGCAGATGGGCCTAAAAGAAATGTTAGAAGTTGGCAGGGATACAATATCAACAAGTACTCGTTCTACACAAAACAACAAAATGACAAAAGCACAATTCAAAATTGTGGGGTTAGCCTTAGGGTTGAGTCACAACACTTCGCTACTGTGCATGACCACAATCCCCGTTTGGCGTGCATGCCTTACTTTGGAGTCATTCATGACATCTGGGAGCTTAATTATGTTACATTCGGTGTATGTGTTTTCAAGTGTAAGTGGGTTGATATCAATAGCAGTTGCAGACTGAGGACTTGGGATTTACTTTGGTTGATCTTAACAAGCTAGCTTATCAAGATAAACCTTTCATCATGGAAGAACAAGCTAAACAGGTGTTTTATGTAACGACCTAAAATTATTCTAAATATTATATTTTTATTAAGATTAAATTTTTAAGAATCGTTAAATAATTTTTATTACTATTTTAGTTTTACTGAACGGATCTTAGTATAAATTCTAAAACATATAAATTATAGAAGTTTGTTAAACTGATATATATAATACGTAGTCACAGTCCTTGTACAAGAGTCATTCTCAACCAAACATAAAGATACTACAATCACTTTCATCATTCATTTCCTATAGACAATTCTTTATCTTTGTACCACCATCAGTCCAAGGCGTCAATGAAATTGACCACTGTTGCCATCTATAAAAAAAAATGAAACAAATCTAGTGAGAAATAAAATTTCTCAGTAGGCAAAAACTAAACCACCAAACACGTTAGTACGTTAGTAAATAATTAATATATTCAAATGAAGCAATAATATAATTATGCAAACTATATGGATGCATGAGATGAATTTTCCCAGAGTACACATGACTTCTACATATCGTATTGTATGTAGCTACACCTCGTACTGGATGTAGACGCTGCGATCATCTTACACAAACATGCATGATTTTTGCCATATATTTGTACCTGTTCACTACATATTGTACTGTATGTAGTATCAAATTTTGTTTCACAAATCTCGTACTGGACTTGGAAATATAAATCAACATATCATCAGTCAAAATCCATTCATAATAAAATCCATAAGCAAAATACATACCATCTTATGGAAAAATTGTTGTTGTCATAACATCATACGTACCACAAGTATGGTTAAACCACCATACCTTATTCAAATAAGATCATTACCACTTAGGCATGACCTTTGAATATCCTCAAGCTATAGAAAATCATGTTAGTAACCTAACTAATAAACCACAATATATCTCTAAAATAATTTCTAACACCTTTAAACTTTCACAAGAAAATTATAACCTAGCATGCATTTTAATCTCCTTTCACCTACCACCTTGCTACTTCATCCTCAAATTTAATCACTCAAACATTTGAACCATTTAACTACATACCATTCAACCTCTACTTCAAAAAAATTAATTCAAAACAGTCCCATTATAAAAATATTAACAAACAGCCCAAAGGTCATCAAATCACTCACAAAAATCATCAAATGTGATTCCAAATATCACTAATATTTCAACCTATAAATCATCACCTATCCTATGGTTAAAATCAACATTTCCACATCATAAAATAACCCTCAAATGACATGAAATTACAGCCTAAATAATAACCATAAATCTGTACATTTAAGCATGTAAATTAATCCAAATCAATTCTTAATTAAAGATTGAAGCCTAGCCTACCTCAAATGGATTTGGATTTGAAATTGATTAGGTGGCTGCTTCTTTTTGAATATCTTCTAAGAAATGAAGCCTTGAAAGAAGAAATTGATTGGTGGATGAGGTGGTAGAAGAGGTCAAGGTTTGTAGGTAGCAAATAGAAGGCAAGACAATGAAAGCAAGACATAAGGAAAATTGGAATTGGCCTTGGCTTTGGAATGCTAGCTCCTACGTGAATTTTTTTCCACAGCCCTAGCTATTTATACTCATTTATTTCAGTTATGTTTTAAGTGATTTAGTTGGGTTGTAATTGAATTAGGATTTAGTTTGGTTAGAATTTAACTAGGTAATTATTACCTTAGAAGATATTATGACTTAAACCTTATCTTGACTTGATTTTTCTTGGTCAAGATTCCATTTAATCCTTGACTTGGGGGCAGCTGGCCTATGCACGTGGAAAGACTTATTCAAGAGGAAAAATTTGATTGGTTTAATGCTTGCTTTCCACCTTGAAGGGCCACCTAGAAAGGTTGATTCAAAAAGCTTATCTTCATTGACTTACCATTGACTTTGGTTTACCAAACTTTTCTTCCTATTAGTTCACTTAGCTATGCCTATTCTATGGCTTTTGCACGTGAATCCACTTCTGGATAGTCCCTATTTGAGCTGAATATTTGATACCTTGGGCCAAAATTTCAAGAGTTGCAAGTTTTACTCAATCCAAATGGTCCAAAGGGTTATAAGCACTCAACCAGATAGGGTTCACTCATTATTTATTCTGTACCAACTTACTAATCCAAAAATTCTCATTTTCTAGTATGTTAAACTAGACTTCCTAAGATTTCCAAAAAAGTATCACATGCCTTATTTGGAGTTATAAAACTCGAGATATAGAATTTTTAATCTATACTTCCAAAGCTGCCAGCGAATTTAACTTAGGACAATGACATCCCTTAGTGTTTTTGTTATTGCAAACAGTAGTCAGTCTAGATTGGTCTTAAATTTTAATATGTTGTAGTATACATATAGATCTTTAATTCCATATATCATACACTTAATTTGAATAAGAATTGAGAGAGAAATAAATTTTGAAATTCGGGTGGCAGATATGGAAGTTTTTTGGGCAGCTTAAATAAAATTTGTCTTGTATCCAACTATCATCCTTCTTCCATAATTAAATCATAAATATAACTCATAATATAATTTTGAGGATGTTACATTTTATGTTCAAGATCCATGTGATGAAAAGTGATTAGTGGTACTACATGGAAAAACCATTAGTATTACTCTTGATGATGATGATTCCACCATCGATACTGGTGTCACTCAATTCTCGACACAAATGCCTGACATCAACAGAGAAGATTACGATGACGACGTTCATGCAAATCGTAATGATCATAATGAAGGAGAATTAATTAACATTACTTAATGTAATTTGTTTGCCTTATTAACTTGATTGCATTTTTTACAATTTCATAAGTAACCTAACTTGTCAGTTAACTTTACTTATCTTTCTTTTTGTTTTTAACAGGATCATGACTACACCACCGAGCTCCCCTCCTCGTCCTGAGTCAGCACCTCCTCTTCCTGAGTCAGTACCTCCATGTCTTGAGTCAGCACCTTTGCCATCTATGGCGAAGAAGACTAGGAAAGCGACACGATTGAGGTCACTGGCTACCAGACCTGCTGGTGCTGACAGACTAGTGGTTCATATGGATCCTGCCACTGGGAAGGCTGATGGTCCTCAGGCAAAGAAATTGAGGACGTATCTAGGGATCGTGGCTAGAGACAAGGTGGATGTAACCATTGCTAACTAGAAGGAAGTTTCTGCAGTGCAGAAGGAGTTGATTTGAGAGGACATTTAGGTATCTAATATACTTATATTAAAATAGACCACCAACACAATTACATAATTACATTGTATATATTAATGACACCTGTTAAAAATAGGGATAGAATGGTTATTTTACCCATTATTAAAATAAACTAAATTTAAAAAATGAATTGCAGATTGGAGGCACGTGCTTCTCTGGCAACTGTCCCAGTTA
The DNA here is from genome assembly GCA_013407115.1 of Glycine latifolia. NCBI lineage: Eukaryota > Viridiplantae > Streptophyta > Magnoliopsida > Fabales > Fabaceae > Glycine > Glycine latifolia. The sequence continues at coordinate 79,578 of QARZ01040737.1, read as the reverse complement.
GACACCACTAAGCTTTAGCTAAGCAAAAAATCTCACCTCACGCATTCCCAAAAAATGCAAGAGAAAAGGTAAAAATAAAATGAAAAATATCACAAATCACAAAGCATTAGAAAGGACCAGAAGCTATCAAAAAGAGAAGATATTTGTGGAGAAATATAGAGTGCAGGCCACGCATACACAGTTTTGCATCTCCTCATTTCTGTTTCTCTTCCAATTTTTCTCCCCTCTTTTTCTTTTTTTTTTTATTTTTCTCCCGTTTCTGCTGCCTTTCTTTGCACTCTCATTGTTGCCTTCCAGATTTAGTTAGCTGTAATTTTCGTGGTTGCTGAAATTTCACTAATCCTCTTCGTGAAATTGACCCAAAAAAAGTTAAAGGAAGAACCAGAAGCTAGCAGGTAGATACTTGAAATGGTAAACATTAATTTACACATTTTTCTTTCTTTCTTGAAGCAAAAAATATAATAAAAGGTATGAACAATACTCTTTGTGTTGTGCCTATGAATTTAATTAGTATAGTAATTTTTCACATTTTATATATAATTGATCTAGAAATTTTAAGTTGTAAGACAATATACATGTGTATGAGTGTGGCAAAAAAAATTTAGTGTGTGGAATTAATGATATATGACAGCTGTTTGTTTTGGGATAAAATGTATGCTACGTGCTCCCATAAATGAGTTTGAAGATTCACTGGATGAATTCTTATCGCTTCAGCTGTAGTTGGTGAATCCATTGTGTTTTACTATTAGATGTGAGGATTTTTATCTCATTCTCTGCCACATGTTTTGTTTTGGGCAGGAAAGGAGATTAGTATCCTTATCTTACAAAATTTAAGTCTAACAATGAGAAGAAGGAACCTGATAATCAGTATATGAAAACATATGAGGTGCATCTTATATTCTTTTAAAGTTATTGTAGTATATATGATGTTTTTTATCCTATGGATGGCTGTTTTTTGGGTTTGTTGCAAATATGCAGTGCTTATTAGCAATTAATCTAAGGAAGATTCTTTCGGTCTTCATTTTGGATTTGGTTGACATGATAATCTAAGGAAGATTCTTTTGGTGCAATTGAGTGCCCATCTAACTGCATCGGCTAATTAATCTTAATGTCCAATAGGTTTTTTTAACTTATTTTCTATTTTAAAACTTTCTCAAATATGGCCTAGTCATTTATGCTTTGTAATTAACGATCTCAAATCGTGACTTTATCTTTTGACCCATGTATCCTCAGGTTATGTTGAATGACAATTAATGGAGTTTTCAAAACAACCAAGTAGTAGTTCTACTGCAGCAAATGCGCGTATTAAAAGAAAGATGGTACTAGCACAGAAGAACTTGAATAGATGATGCACCAACCAATGATTGGTCATTCATGATCCAAACGATAAAAAAATGAGACTGACAGGTGTTTTCACTTCTTCTTCTAATTACAATACCACTACGTTAAATAGTGTGCAAACAAATACCTCACATGCTTGTTTTAAAAGCAATGAAGATGCAAACAATTGCAATCCAACCATCTTTGAAAGATCTACACATACAAATTCTGATACCTCTAATGGTTAGTTTCAATAAATTTAATCTACTCTTACGTGTTAAGGTTTAGTTCATATTCTGATATCTCTTAATATAACTTAGATGTTGATTCTTTTGATGAGGAAGCAAACTTAGATTCTTTTACAACCACAAATCCAATGCATTTACACATAGAAGGTATTTCCAACTTAATTATACAAAAATTCTTTATGTCATCTTATCTTACTAATTCTACTTTCTTATACTAGAATATTTTGATATTCGAGATCTAATTATACAATGCAAAGAGTGTCAAGCAATGATGTGGTATGATGAGAGGATAGAAAAATATAGGGATGCTGCCAATCCGAAATTCAACCTTTGTTGTGGCAATGAAAAAGTTCAATTACCATTATTACAACCAGCACCTCAGCTGTTACAAAATCTCTTATTTGATAAATCTACAAGTGAAAGCAAGAATTGTGATAACCCTAAGTTATGGCATGGTTGGTGCCATACCCCCGCGCTGTCGCGCGGGGATTCACATCAGAAAACCTGATTTTTGTTGTGGCGCGGGCCGCGCCAGGTTTGGCGCTGACAGCGCCAAACCCATTAGCTGTGGCGCGGATAGCGCCGAGGGCCGCGCGGATCGCGCCATAAGTGCCCTGGAAAACCTTTTTTCTCTGGATTTTCACGCTGACAGCGCCAGAGGTGGCGCGGGTGGCGCCAAAGGTCTCGTAAGGTTCACGCGGTTAGCGCGGGGATGGCGCTGTTAGCGCCAGAGCACCGCCATTGTGGCGCGGGTCGCGCCAGACCTCGGGCAGGCTGAGTATATAAAGGGCAGAACGCGAAAATGGAGAGAGAAAAAGCCTTTCTTCTTCTCTGGACCTCCAACCTCCATGGATGGCAGTTCTTAGCTTTCTGGGACCCTATATACTAGCCTAAACACCTTCCTATGACCTTTGATTGTGAGATGAACCTTTGGGAAAGCTTAATCCTTCACTTGCTCTTCTGAAAAAACCCCTTGTGAGTGAGAAGAGAGATTTCAAAGAAAAACTCAGAGAACTTGAGTTTGGCTGAGACCCAAG
>QARZ01040737.1:50434-61147 GCA_013407115.1 Glycine latifolia | reverse complement strand
AGAGTGTTGTTCTGCAATTCCTCAAGGCTTCCAATCTTCTCCCAAGAGTCTCCAATGGCTTCTTCTTGAGCAATTCTGTCCAAAACCTAGTAAAAAGCTGTTTCTTTGTGACTCAGAGGCTTCCTTTTATGCCCCAAAACGTCCAAGGTCTAATTCCAGTAATGGGGAATTGTTTTTCCCCAATAAATCAATTCCAAATCTTTTAAATTAGGAAACCGAGTTCGTGGCGCGACTGGCGTGGCATCCCACGCTGATCGCGTGGGATGTTCGAGTTAAATAGGCTGCTCTAGAAGTCTGACGCTAATCGCGTGGATCCCCACACTGATTGCGTCATTCATTTGAGCTGAATACCTGAGTTTTGATAGAATGGCGCGACTCTGTGGCATCCCACGCTGATCGCGTGGGATGTTCGAGCTGAGAGTCTATGTGTTCAGCATCTGACACTGATCGCGGTGGTGGTTGGCGCTAATCGCGTGAGCTCTTCAAACTGAACTTGTTTATCTTAACACTTCCACGTTGATCGCGTGAGTTCCCACGCTGATCGCGTGGTTCATTTGAGAGCACTGGCTTGCTCTTTTTGGCTTCTTTTCCTCTCTTGTTGGTTCCTAAATGATAAAATAACTAAGAAATTAAATTAATGTGCAATTACATAATAATTCACCAATTCCTAATCTAATTGATTAAATCTTAAACAATTATTAATTAATTAATCCTAAAAACTACTATATGCTGGAAGCATATCATATCTCCAGCATACTTTTGAACACTAAGCATTTGATTCAAACTACATTTTCCTCAATAGAGTCTTTTCAAAAGATCAACCAAGTAAGAATTTCCAGAATGTAAAAGCATGTACTTTTCACCTTAACTCTTTTTGTAATCATCAAATTCTTTTGTAAAAGATTTCATTCATTGACATTTGAAATTGCTAAGGCACATACACATCCATTAGCATTGTAACTTGAAATAAGTTTTTCATTAGCTTCTTTCAAATTACAAAGTTCAGATTGCAATTCAGAAATTTTGGTAACATGCCATTTGAGATTACCTTTTAGCCTATTATTTGTTTGTGCAAGATTTTAAGCCTCTTCATGCATCTCATGGAAAGCATAAAAAATATTATCATATTCAGAATTTACCTCAGATTCAAAACTTGAGAATTCTTCATCATCACCTAATGTGGATGTGAAACAAACATTTTCTTCATTCTCACTTGTTGATTCAGAGGTTGTTGAATCATTGTCTTCCTATGCTATATATGCTTTCTTTGACTTCCCTTCTTTCTTTGTCTTCCTCTCACCTTATTGCTTCTTTAAAAATATTGGATGTTCAGATTTAATGTGTCTAGGCTTACCACATTCAAAGCAAGTGAAGTTGGTAGAGGTGTTGTTGTTATTGTTGTTGTCATTTTTCTTGTTGAACTTTGTGAGCTTTCTATTCTTGTTTCTTCTCATGAATTTGCTGAACTTTTTGACAATTAGATTCATGTTGTCATCTTCATCTTCTTCACTTGAGTCATCTTCCTTTTCCACCTTAGAGGATGCAACTTTCAAGGCTATACTTTTATGTTTCTTATCTGCATCTTCTGCATGTGTTAGTTGTGACATTTCAAGTTCATACTCAAGAAGCTTACAAAAAGTGCAGCCATGGACATCTTGGACAAATCTTTGGATTCCTTTATTGCTGTAACTTTTGGTTGCCATGGTCTTGTGAGACACTTTAGTATTCTGATGTTTAATTCTTCAACATCAAAAGTCTTTCCAAGACCAAGAAGATGGTTGACAATGTGAGTGAACCTTGTTTGTAGCTGAGATATGTTTTCAGTATTGCTCATTTTGAACATCTCATATTCATGAATCAAGACATGCTTCCTTGATCTCCATACTTCATTTGTTCCTTCATGAGTTACCTCCAACATCTCCCACATTTCTTTTGCACTTCTGCATCTCACAGTTCTAAAGAATTCATCAGAAGAAAGAGCATATATAATCATGTTTTTAGCTTTAAAATCATATTGCACAACTATTTTTTTAGCATCTGTCATTTCATCCCATTCTTTGGGAATCAAATTATTATCAACAGTTTTTTTTCATTGGAGCCAAATGACCTTTATCAATAGCATTCCATGCACCAGGATCATTTGATTGAATAAAAATCTGCATATGGTTTTTCCAAAAACTAAAATGCTCTCCTTCAAACATCGGAGGGCGATTGAGAGAAGCTCCCTCTGTAAAAGTTATTTGAGTAGTATTTATTTTCTTTTGAAAGAAAGTGATCTTGAATAACTTTCAAGAACCAGCTCTTGATACCAATTGAAAACACAATGAACACGCTTCAAATAAACAAGAAGGGGGGTGAATTGGTTTAAAACAGTTATTTAAAATTTTTTCTAGAACAATTTGCAGAATTGAAACTTGGATCGTATTACTCAATCACCTTTTTTAAAACCAGAACTTTTCTTTCAATCAAGATCCACCTTGTTATGCAAGTATTGACAGAAATACTTTCTTTGTTAATAATATTTTAATTACCCAAATACAAGCAATGAAAGATACACAGAATTAGAATAATAGACTCAGCAATTTATACTGGTTCACCTCACTAACATGGAGGCTACATCCAGTGTCTTCTAACCAATACTTGGTCAGAGTTTTCACTAAATCAAAATATTCCTTACAAGCAATTTACAAGTGATTATCTTTATCAACTCTAGATAAAGAATCTGAATTCTAAAACCCTATTAGAAAACTAATCACAAAGATCCTGAGAACACTACTTAGATCTATATCCCTAGAGAACACTACTCTAGAAAGCTTGAAAGAATCATTTTGAAATATCATAGCAGAATTTTAATACTCAGAAAATTCTAAAATAAAGATTCAAGAAAGACATAACCTGTGATCCTTCATGAATGAATGAATGAATGAAGTTACCAAACATTCCAGGTTGTATGAAAGCCAATGCTCAGACTCAATTGTAACGCCCTGTACGTGTCCGGTTTGTTAACATTCCATTATATCCATTTACGCAGCAATTTTCAAAATAAACAATTTGATTTGGAAGCAAAACAAAATATGACGTCATTATAACATCAGTTGTACATTATACATGGTGAAGTATCAAAATATACATCCTCTGTACACAAATGTACATATAATCCCCTCAGGGTACAAAACCACAAAATCCATAGGCATAAATAACAAAAGAATGGAGCCAACACGCTCTCATCAACTATGCCTAAGGTTTATGTACAATCTATCCCTGCATAGGCCTCTTGCCCTGGGATTTCTCGGCTTCTCCCTGCGTCTCACCTGCAAATATAATCCCCACACACGGGGTGAGATAACAATCTCAGTAAACTCAGGGTCCTTGGACGTCTTTCCTCCCCCTGGTTCACTTCTATGCATATAATATCAAAATTGGCATTACAACCAGCCATCACAGCTCTCAAGCCATAAAAACACATATACATATGTCTCAAGGGTTTATCAGTACCCTCAACAATTCACAACATATAACATGTATATTTCAACTCATATACAACATACACAAGATAGATATATTATATTCCTTGAGAAATATCATCTGCAACAGGTATATTCTCCAAGGATTCACTCACATATATAAATATATCTATACTGTATTGCCTGGGAAAAGATCATCTGCAACAGGTATCTTATTCCAGGACTCACTCGGACATATATGGCACTTCCGAGAGAAGCTCATCTGCAACAGGTGCGTTCTCTCAGGTTTTATCACATACACACATATATTGACCACTTAGAGTTGTTCCATGTAACTCTGGCTCTAAGGGAAGTCCATATTTAGTCCATTTTACTGGCCAGAGAATCTTAATAACCCACAATACACACAACCTCAATTCATATACATCCAGTACATGTTTTCAATCAAAATGGGAATACACAATTTCAATATACATGCATAACTTCATACATTAACCATCACTCCCTCTGGAGAATGGTGGAACACAATCAAGGGAAACACTCCCAAGAACAAAGAGCTTACCTGCTCTCAGCACTGTACCGGCTTTCCCAGGTCCGTGGTCACCACCACCAGTGATGTCAGAATCACGCCTTACACAAGAGCATGTAAACATCAATAACGGTCCTCAACCGTTAGAATGATAAAACAAGGCTAATCCCTTTCATTAAACATTTCTGTTTCTATCTTAAGGTTATTAGGGCTAATCACCTCAAAGGCGATTCACAAACCCTCAACAGGATCTTTCTCAACCTATTCAACGTACTAGAGTCCCTACAAGACTCTGTATGAGCCAATTCAAAGGATTCACTTGCCTTAACCAGGCCAATTATCCATATTTGTCAAGCTGATCAGAATGGTTATTGCAACACATTTTCACCGTTTATTTAGCCTCCTGAACATCTTTTGTAAAGGTACCTAGGCTCAAACTCATCATTATATCATCAATCTTCCTACTCATACAAATGTCAGAGTCAAAACTAAACTTTATCAATACTCATGATTCAAGGCTCAGACTTTATCAGAACAACCTCCTGAGCATACTTTTCAACAGAATCCAAGCCTAATTTTGACTCCAACTCGCTCATTTATTCAAAATTCATCAAAACTCATCAAGAATTATCTTTCAGAAATAACCGGTTAAAGCTCGAGTTTCTTACCTGTAAACAGTCGAGGAAGGTTAGAGGATAGCTTTTCCAAGCTTGAATGCCTCTGAAATGACTCCTTTCTTCTCAAAATCCAAGCTCTGAGGATATTCCCTAGAGAACTGGATTTCTCCGATTGGTTATCTTTTCGAGAGATTGAAACTAGGATCTAGCTCATCTCGAGGTTCTAATCACTTTCCTAGTTGGGTAGAAGGTGTTTAGATGAAGTATGGAGAAGATATGAAGCTTCCCATGCTTGTCAATGGCAGAAATGGCTCAAGGAAGAAGAAAATCTGAGTTTTGGCCCAAAAATTCGTGAAAATGGCCTTTTATAGTGGTCCAGGTCGCGTTCTGGCGCTGATCGCGCCACTATGGCGCTATCCGCGCCAAATTCCAGTGAAAATAGGCTTTCTGGGGCACTTATGGCGCTAACCGCGCCACTTTGGCGCTAATCGCGCCAAAATCCAGCACCTCTGGCGCTAACTGCGCCAGAAAATCCATCGCAAAATCCGTCACTAGTTCCGTCGCAAAATCAGTCGCTAACGCTTTTTCTGACGGAATTTAGCAAATTTTAAACTTTCTTTCTTTTTCTTTTATTTATTTAAGCTTGGTTATTATATTCAACCCCCTTTTTATGAATTTTGACCGCAAAATTCAAATTCATACCTGTCAAGCAACTCAGGGTACAGCTGCAAAAGCTCCTGCTCTCGCTCCCAAGTCGCCTCCTTAGGTGTTCTCCCATCCCACTGGACTTTGACTAGGGGAATAGTCTTACTTCTGATCTGCTTTTCTATTCGATCCAAGATCCGTACTGGTCGTATAGGACAAGTCAGATTCTCTCTAATCTGAACAGTGTCAGGCTCCACCACGTGCGAAGGATCTGGTACATACCTCCTCAACTGAGACACGTGGAACACATCATGCAGTCCTGGCAATTGGGGAGGCAAAGCTAGCCTGTAAGCCACTGGCCCTACCCTCTGGAGAATCTAGTAAGGACCAATGAATCTAGGACTAAGCTTCCTTACACCCAATGCCCGTCCAACACCAGTGACTGGAGACAGCCTCAGAAACACATGGTCGCCTTCATCAAACTGCAACGGCCTGTGTTTATGATCATAATAGCTCTTCTGTCGACTCTGAGCCTTCAACAACTTATCTCTGATCAAACGGATTTGCTCAGTAGTCTCCTGAACTATTTCAGGTCCAAGAAGCTGTCTCTCCCTTACCTCTTTCCAACAAACTGGAGTCCTGCACCTCCGGCCATACAAAGCCTCATAGGGTGCCATGCCCAGACTAGTACGAAAACTGTTATTATATGAAAACTCCACCAAAGGTAGGTATCTGTCCCAGCTAGTACCTTGCTCCAAGGCACATGCTCTCAACATATCCTCCAGGGTCTGGATAGTCCTCTCCGTCTGACCATCCGTCTGTGGGTGGTAAGCTGTACTAAGCCTCAGCTGAGTCCCAAAAGCCTCCTGAAGCGCACTCCAAAATCTAGAAGTGAACTTTGGATCTCTATCACTAATAATACTCTCAGGGACACCATGCAGTCTGACAATCTCTCTGACATATAGCTGAGCTAACCTCTCTGCAGTATAGTCAGTCTGAACAGGTAAGAAATGAGCAGACTTGGTCAGTCTATCAATAATCACCCAGATGGAATCACATCCAGTCTGAGTCCTCGGCAATCCAACTACAAAATCCATGGAAATGCTATCCCATTTCCACTCAGGAATCTGTAGAGGCTGTAGCAAACCTGACGGTCTCTGATGCTCAATCTTTACCTTCTGACATACCAGACATTTAGACACATACTCAGCTATGTCCCTCTTCATCCCTGGCCACCAGAATCTCCTCTTAAGGTCCTGATACATCTTGGTAGCACCTGGATGAATGCTAAACTGGCCCTTATGAGCCTCAGACAGAACTGCATCTACCAGCTCGCCCTTAGGCACAACGATCCGATCTTGGTACAACACCAAGTCATGAGTCTCCCAAGAAATATCCTACTGACCAATCATGGCCCTCACAGTATCATCCTGCTTCTGAGCCTCTCGGATCCTCTGTATCAAATCATTATCAACTCTGATCTCTCTCAACTCGAGACCACTAGCACCCTCTGTCACAGTCAGGTGCATATCTCTAAACTGCTCAATCAACTCACAGTCAGAGATCATCATACAGGCAACACTCACATGCTTCCTGCTCAAGGCATCAGCAACAACATTCGCCTTGCCTGGATGGTATCTCAACTCAAAGTCATAATCTTTGAGGAACTCCATCCACCGTCTCTGTCTCATATTCAACTCCTTCTGATCAAAGAGATACTTGAGACTCTTGTGGTCACTGAATACCACCAACTTAGCACCATACAAGTAATGCCTCCAAACTTTTAGAGCAAAGACAATAGCTGCAAGCTCTAAATCATGTGTAGGATAATTCTCCTCATGTGGCTTCAGCTGTCTAGAAGCATAGGCAATTACCTTCTTCTCCTGCATTAACACACATCCAAGTCCCTGCTTGGAAGCATCACAATAGACCTCAAAACATCCCTCAGGATCAGGAAGAGTCAACACTGGGGCTGTGGTCAACTTTTCCTTCAATCTCAGAAAACACTCCTCACATTCATGAGTCCAAACAAATGGGCTACCTTTCCTGGTAAGGCGGGTCAAAGGTAACACCATCTGTGAGAACCCCTGAATGAACCTCCGGTAGTAACCTGCTAGACCAAGGAAACTACGGATCTCTGAAACATTCTTGGGCTTCTCCCAAGACATCACAGCATCTATTTTACTGGGATCAACTGCTACCCCAGCTGCAGAAATCACATGGCCCAGGAATTTCACCTCTGAAAGCCAAAACTCGCACTTAGACAACTTAGCATACAACTGATCATTCCTCAATGTCTGAAGAACAATCCTAAGATGATCGACATGCTCTTCCTGACTCCTGGAGTAGATCAGTATATCATCAATGAACACCACCACAAACTGATCCAAGTACGGTCTGAATACCCTGTTCATATAATCCATGAACACTGTAGGAGCATTAGTCAAACCAAAAGGAATGACCTGATACTCATAATGACCATACCTTGACCTGAAAGCTGTCTTCGGTACATCTCCGGGCTTAATCCGAATCTGATGGTATCCGGATCGCAGGTCTATCTTGGAGAACACACAGGCTCCCCTCAACTGATCAAGCAAATCATCAATACGAGGCAAAGGATACTTATTCTTGATAGTAACCTTATTCAGCTGCCTGTAATCTACACATAATCTCATACTCCCATCCTTCTTCTTCACAAAGAGAACCGGTGCTCCCCACGGTGACACACTCGATTAAAGCAGTAAGTTTTCATTTTTCCAAAAACATAACCATGAGAACTTAGTTTCTTTTAAAATCATTGAATAGCTTTAATACTTTAATTAAAAACATGTATGCATGTTAATGAGATTGCATATGCAATGCAAGAATCACAAGGCAATGTACTTGAACCACTTAGAAAAATTACAAATGCCTTCAAATTGATTGGGCATGTAAAAAGCTAAAACATCAAGCCCGTTACTTCATCCTTGCTTTAATCTACTTGCAGCTCCCCCTATATCCAACATCTCCATGGTAGACAAGTCCAATATTAGTTGTACCCTTAAGGTAACAAAGTAAATGTTTCACAACTTGCCAATGTTCCTTCCTAGAATTACCTATATACTCACAACACTGCCTACTTGTGCTAGATCTAGTCTAGTGCATACCATAGCATACACGAGACTACCTACAACACTTGCATAAGGAACATGAGACATGTATTCCTTTTCTGATTTTGACTGGGTAGTATTGAGTTCAGATAGACAAATGGATGTTGTCAGAGGAGTACATACTGGTTTTGCAGATGCCATGCCAAAATGATTCAACACTTTTTGAATGTAATCCTTTTGACACAGAAAAAGCTTCTTCTGGACTCGATCCCTCTTGATCTTCATGCCCATAATATTTTCAACAGTTCCCATGTTCTTCATCTCAAATTCACTATTAAGTAATGACTTCAACTTCTAAATTGCCAATAAACACGTCATCCACATAGAGTAGTAGATAGATGTTGGGACCATCCTCCACCTTGTTATGATACAGACCTGAGTCATAAGTGTTAGACTTAGAGGGAGCTAAAGAGGATCAAGAAGTTGAGGTTCTTAGACTATGAAATATTTAAGCTTTTACATGCCAATTCAATTGAATGGCATATGTAAATTGTGTATGTCTAAGATGAGCCATCCTATGATCCATTGCATAAAACTCATTCATGTTTGCATTCATGTTTTCATAAAAAGCTTTTCTAAAACACAATGTTTTCGTGAATGAATAAAACACCAAGTGTTCAATATTTCAAGTTTTGGAAAAATATTTTGTCACTGTTTTAATTGATTACTAGTTAGTGGTAATCTATTACTTGAGAACTAAAGAACATTTTAATCGGTTATGAGTTTGTGGTAATCGATTACACAGTTCATAACCACAGAATGAGCTTCCTGGGATAATCGATTACATCATGGTGGTAATCAATTACTTGGGAACGATTTTAAACAAGACTTCCTCTGACAATCGATTACATTGTTCATAAGTCTTTTCCAAAAAGCTCAAGAACACTTTAATAGATTATATAAGTGATTTAATCGATTACGTAAGTGATATAATCAATTACATAAGTGATTTAATGATTACTAATAGTTAAAACAGTTTTCTATAAATAGATGTTGATTGTTTTTACAAAATACAACAATGAAATATCAACGAATTTCATAACTTTTCTGAAGAGAGAAAAGATACTTTGAGCTATTCTGTGTTAGACCCTTAAATTCTCAAGCTTCCAGATTTCTTCAGAGGATTTCTTTTTGGACAACATTCTAAAGAATAACTTGGAAAGAATGTTCTGAGATTTGTCTTTCAACCTTGATTCAAGTTTGGTAATAATTTGTGTTGAGTTTAAAGGAAGCTGCAAAAGGAATTGAACCAAGGTTGAAGACTAGATTATGTTTTAGCTTTTTACATGCCCAATCATTTTGAAGGCATTTGTAATTTGTCTAAGTGGTTCAAGTTAAATGCCTTGTGATTTTTCATTAGCATGTGCATTCTCATGATCATGCATACATAGTTTTTAAGTCTTAAAGAAATCAAATGGTTTTACAAGAAGTTAAGTTCTCAAAGGCTAAGTTCTTTAAAAAGAAAATCGTACTGCTTTAATTGATTACACAATCAAATTAATCGATTAAAGACATTCAAACTATTCTGGAAAAGCCTTGAAGAACAGTTTAATCGATTACACAGTGTTTTATGAAAAACCATGCATCACTGGTTTAATCGATTACCTCCTTTTGTAATCAATTATCTGAATTTGTTTTTCATGATGCTGTTCTGGTTTAATCCCGATTACTGTACGGTTTAATCGATTATTGTGTTCATGAAACCATTTCCAGAAAGCTGATGAACAGTTTAATCGATTATCTAGTTACTTTAATCGATTACATATGCCAATTTAATCGATTATACTAGTGGATTAATCGATTATTATCAGTTAATTCTGTTTTATATAAAGCTTAGTGAGTCTTTTTCTTATAAATAGACATTGAACGATTTACTCTGAAGGAGAGTGACTTACCCAAAAGTTTCTAAGCTTTCAAAAGTGCCCAAAATATTTTTTTGATTTGAGTTTAAACAACATCTTGTATGATCAAGATTTCTGAGTTTTTTAGAGAAGATGTTTTAAAGAAAAAAGGTTTTCAAGATAGTGATTCTGAGCTATTGTTCTTTACAACCTGGAGAGTGTGGTAATCTCATTTCGTTTCATTCATTCATACATGAAAGATCTCAGGTTGTGTTTATCTTGAACCTATCTTTTTAGAAGTTCTAACATTTTCTGTTGTATTGTGATATATCAATTGGTTTCTTTTCAAGAATGCTAGAGTAGGGTTCTCTAGGTTTGGGATTCTGAGTAGGGTTCTCAGTATCTTGTGATTTGTATTCTAATAGGGTTTTAGAATCAGTATCTTTGTCTAGTGTTGATAAAGAGGTC
>QARZ01040737.1:28667-50334 GCA_013407115.1 Glycine latifolia | reverse complement strand
CTATTAGAATACAAATCACAAGATACTGAGAACCCTACTCAGAATCTTGTGATTTGTATTCTAATAGGGTTTTAGAATCAGTATCTTTGTCTAGTGTTGATAAAGAGGTCACTTGTAAACTACTCGTAAAAGATTCTTAGTAATTACACTAACCTAGTGTGGGTTGGAAGCAACTAGATGTAGCCTCCAATGTTGAGAGGTGAACCAGTATAATTGCTTTGTCTTTTGTTTAGAATTCTGTATGTTTCATTACATGTCTTTGTGAAGTCAAGTATTATTATCAAAGAAACATTTTTCTGTCATTGCTTTCATAACTAAGGTTGATCTTAGGTGAAGAAAGATTTCTGAATTTGATAAAGGTGAACTTGTGATGCAATCCTAAGTTTTAATTCCGCAATTTGTTTCAGATAGTTTTAAATTTCCAGTTTGAACCAATTCACCCCCCCCTCTTGGTTCATTTGCAGTATATTCATTGTATTTTCAATTTGCATTCATTAGTAGTGGATCATCAGGTTATTTCTCTCCATACTACTTTGGTTGTAATTATTTTTAGAATTTTTGAGTTGTGTAACTAGTGCAATAGTTTTTCTTAAAGCTTGTCTAGAATAGGTTTTTCTAGAGGGAAGAGTAAAGAATGGTTTTCTCTATGTCTCGATCACAAAGAGTCTAAGGGAGTTAGATATCTTGTTCTTAATCTAGGTCTGATTGAGAGTGATTGTATAAGCTTGTAAGAAACATATTGCTAATAATTGAATTCTAACTAGTTGGTTAGGAAAACTGGATGTAGCTTCTCTAGGTTGAGAAGTGAACCAATATAAATCTTGGTGTTGATTACTTCTTATTTATCTTTTCTTTTGGTTATTAATTGTCATTCGTTGGTATAACTTTTTATAATCAACTGAAACTTCCTTGGTTTAATTGCATTCTATAAAGATTGGAGTTTGATTGATTGAAAGTGTTCACTGGTGTTTTGTGATACGATCCCTTTCAACTCTGATTATTTAAAGAAATTTTAAGGAGGCTCAAAAACTTGCTATCTCCAATAATAAGCTCAAAGGTAACCTTAGATGGCATACCAATAAGCTAGCTTCAATGCGGGCTGAACTTTGCAACTTGAAACAAGAAAATGAAAAACTTGTTTCAAGCTACAAAGCAAATGGTTGTATGTGCCTCTTCTTCTGCAAAATTAGATTAAAACAAATTTTTACAAAAGGAAACATTTACTTGTTTGCAATAGAACATGCATTCATTCATAACATAAATTGCTTAGTGAGTAAACTTGATGAATCATGGCGTTGGCATAGAAGAGCAAGTCACATCAACATGCATCATATCAACAAGCTCATAAGGAAGGACTTAGAAATTGGATTGTCTAAACTCAAGTTTGTAAAGGAAAACCTGATAAGTGCCACATTTTAGTAAAAACAGGGTTATAATGCTAGGCACTTATCTTTTGATTTTAGTAAATTTCTTTGATTAAATTGCCCTAAACCTAGTTGTTCTATATTTTGTAATTATATAGAGTGTTATTCACATTTTGGAAGATTCATCCACTCAAATCCAGAGATTTAATAAAGTTCAATGGTATCCGGAGCATCCAAGTAAATAAAACAAGCACAAAAGGGGAAAAAGGACATTTCCTGAAGCAAATTAGCCCAGAACTCGCCCAGGCTAACATCTTTCTTCAACATTAAGACTTTAACTCATCTGGACGAGTGCTTCATATGTATTTAGCTCGCCTGGGCAAATGGCTGTTTCTAGAATTTTGTTTTAACTCGCCCAGGAGAGTGAAAATAGGCTAAAATGGTCACCTGGGTGAATGGAGTCCTGCAACATTACATAATTAACTAGCCCTGGCGAGTAAAACAAGGCAAAAACACTCGCCTGGGCGAATGGACATAAGCTGGTCACCATTTCCTATATATAGGCATGCAAAGTGAAGATGCAAGCATGGTTTTTTGGAGGAAGAATGTGAGGAACAACCCAAGAGGCTTAGAGAGAGAGGTGAGAGAAGAGAGAAAAGGAGTGGAAACTCTGCAGAAACAGGCTGGGGATCGCTACCTTTGTCATGTCTTCTGTTGATCTCTTGCTTTACACCATGATTGGTTAGTTTCTCCTAAAGATTGGATGTAATCTTCTTTCCCTTATGTATCTCTTTTAATATTTTATATATGTATGAATCTTTTCTACTCATTCTGGTAATTTCATTATGTTCTTAATGCTTGATTCTACTTGATCACTAGTTTCATGAACTTAGATTCTAAGCTTGACTGGAAAGTGCCCTTAGGATTTGAATTGAATGATTTTACTCTTTATGTTACGTTGCTAAGAATAGAGCATAATGTTTAGATTGCAAAAAGCACGAGATTATGATTGTAATGCTGGATTATTTACTTCGTATGCGAGGGATTGATATTTGGTAAATATCCTTAGAATTCTTAAATGCGAGGGATCAATTCGGGGTGCATTAATGTGTGCATCAGTAATGATGGAAAATGATTTATACATGGTAATATTAATTGAATACTGAGGATATGAATGATGAAACCCAATCCTACGTTCTCTTTAATTAATTTCATTTTATTAGTTCCGTTATTTCTTTAATTTTCGACGCACTATTTACGTTATTTTCGTAAAATCATAAAACTTTGACCATACTTGTTGTACATAAACTATTAAACTGTTACTTTTATTTAAATTAACTGAGTAACTCAATTCCCCGTGGCGACGATCTTTTATAAATTTTGTAACTTGTAACGACAATTGGTACGCTTGCCAAGAGTCTAACACAAACCTTATGATGCTGGTTAAAAGGGGAAACAAACAAAAATCTCTTTTCAAAACAAAAACATTGTTTCCACCACAAGATGTAACACCCTAAAATTTAGAGTTTCTGAGATAGATGTTTGATGCGTGTTATGTTGCTTAATTGTTTAATTTATTTCATAATTTGCTGTTCTGTTAGGCTTTTTGTCTTGGTATGAGTGTTTGGTGAATGTTAGGTTAAGTCAACTTTGTTTGGTCTGTGGTTGTTGTACGTACATGCTAAGTGAGCTTGTCAAGTCATCCATATATAAGTATCAGAGTGGCGCAGTGGAAGTGTGTTCTTTCTTCTTTTGCGCTTTTCTCTCCCTTTTCTTTCTAACTTTCCACACCCTAAAACCACTCCCTTCAACCAATCTGAACCACCAAGGACCACCGTAGCTTGTTGCGGAACCCCTACGCCAAGAGGAACCTTGTGACCAGAGCAGAAGTCTTCGAAAACCCTTCTTGAAGTTTGAACGAGAACGGAGCCCCAACCTTTCTTTTCTGGGCTTCCTTGAGAACCCTGTGTCGGACAAGCTCACGCTTCAAAGGATAGTGTTATAACATCACTAGACTGTAATAGAATGACTCCTGGTTAGGTAAGGGGAGTTTATTATGTTGATAATCAGTTTTATATACCATAGGTGGGGGCCAGGGAGTCCAACTATGAAGATAACTACATGTCTCTGTTGTGTGTTGATTTTCAAGAAAATCTATGTCTTTTAACAAACGGGATGTGGAATGTTATGATTGATGGTGTTTTTGTGTGAAGATATTGATGTTGTAAGAATCCCCTGTCCGTGAAGTTAATGTCTATTGTTGTGAACTCCCAAAACACCTTTTTAACTGTGTGTTTGTGGAGGTGAATGCTACCGAGTTAGTGCTACCGGGCTCGTTCCTTCTCTTTAGAGATGTTGAGCTCGTTTGCTCTTCTTTAGAGCTACCGGGTTCCTTTCCCGGGCTCGTTTATTTTCTTTAGAGCTGTTGAGCTCGTTTCCTCTTCTTTAGAGCTATTGGGTTCCTTTCCCGGGCTAGTTTCTTCTCTTTAGAGATGTTGAGCTTGTTTCCTTTTCTTTAGAGCGACCGGGTTCCTTTCCTGGGCTCGTTTCTTTTCGTTAGAGTTGTTGAACTCGTTTCCTTTTTTTTAGAGCGACCGGGTTCCTTTCCTAGGCTCGTTTCTTTTCTTTAGAGCTGTTGAGCTCGTTTCCTCTTCTTTAGAGCTACCAGGTTCTTTTCTCGGGATCGTTTCTTCTCTTTAGAGCTACTGAGCTCATTTCTTTCTTTAGAGCTGTCGGGCTAGTGCTGCCAGGCTCAGTTTATTCTTTTCCACTAGTGCTACCTAGTTAGTGGACCATCTCGGCTCACTAGTTTATGTTATGTTTACGATTGATGTGTAAGTAATGATTGTATATGATAATGTTGGAATAGTGAAGGTTGGTATATTAGGTGATAATATTGATGATGTTGTGGTTGTATGTTATGTATATATCGGATTGTGCAATGATTGGTTGGTTACCCTTACGGGGAAGGATTTGTTCCTAGCCACGGTCATTGCATCGGTAAGCCCATGTTGGGGCGGTATGCATGTACATGGGGGTGCATGGCGGGTCATCCTTGCGAGGAAGGATTTGTTCCTGGTCGGGTCATGCATTGATGTTACCCATGTGACATACTTCATTTGTTTTACAGAAATAGGATAATTTGCTACAGAGTACGGAGGTACTAGGGGGGCACAACTATTTGGAACTCCCTTACTCAAACCCATGGCTGATCACTAGTGGGGGGGAGCGGCCTGTGCATGAAGAGTGACCCTGACATCCTGCTGCATCATCTCCCTATGTTGGACTATTTCCGAGATGGTACCACATTGCATGCTGAGAGATGACTCAGGAGCATGCATCATTCTAAGCATTATAGGTTGACTGTCCTTGTTTGTTGCGTGATGAAATGATTGGGTGTTGTGATGACATTGTGATGTTTGGGTTGCCTTCTCTAACTACTGTTATCTATTATTTGACATTTTTACATGATAACTCACATTTGCTTTGTTTGTACCGTGTGGATTGGCACCTATGATGATCGCGAACTTTCATTCGTGTGAGCAGACAAACAACATTAGGTGACTTGGAGGAAGATCTCTTTATGGTTGGAGCCGCCGAGCCGTCGTGATTTCGGAAAAGAGTTGTGTTTTGATATTCAACTCTTCCGTAGATTAGTCTCTTGTTTTATTTTGAAGAACTTGTACATTTCATATGTGGATACTTGTAAATACAACTAAATTATGTTTTTACATGTGAATGAATTGCGATGTTTAAATGCACTTTTATCTACATATTTGCTTCATGGTGATGAATATTTATTTGCGAAAAACTTACTACCTTTTTAATAATCAATTATAAGGGATTTTCATTAAAATTTGTTATTAGAGTAATTAAGAGTTAGTGATACAGTAGCGACGAGGCGGGTCGTTACGCAAGACCTATTGAGTTTTTTCACATGGATTTTTTGGTCCTTCAAGAACTATGAGTTTGGGTGGCAATTACTATGGACTTGTCATAGTTGAAGATTACTCAAGATTTATATGGACCTTGTTTTTGAAATCCAAGATTGATGCTTTTAATGCTTTCAGAAAATTAGCCAAGCTTTTACAAAATGAAAAGGGTGATAACCCCGTCAAAGGCTACCAAATTAAAACCAAATTACTACTTGAAGCATAGCGTAACCTAGTTCATTTCCTAAAGATTCTTGTTGTTTTCCAAGAAAAATCACTCACTAACAAAATTGGGGGGGGGGTGGAAGGGGTTAGTTAAAGAAATAAAAACGCAATTAAATTATAGAAACTAACAATTAAAAAAAAAATCCATACTTTTGGTTCCTAATCACATCCTTCATCAGTTGCAAATTAATTAGCAATTTCGTGGTTGACCCTAAATGAATCGGAATCCCTGCATCCATTTAAGAACCCTATACTAGACAATTGCCTAGCATTTGATCAAACACGTGGCGTGCACAACTCATACAAACGCAGATTATACATTTTAACCCTGTTTGATTTTAGTTCATTTGGTGATTCAATCTAGGGAACAAATCTGTCCCCTAACCCTTGCTTAGAGAGATGATGAAAATGAGATTAAGCAATCAAACTTCAACATACACATGCACTTAAACCCAGCATACAAACAACACACAAAGATTCAAAAACATAGAGGCAAGAAAACGAAAATCACCAAACAGAAATGAACAGAAACCTTAGGATGAGTTTAGGAAACCTTACAAGCTGGATTGATTAAGAGAAATTCAGCCTACCATGGCTGAATTCAACCGACAATGCAGAGAAGGAAGTGCAGAAATGAAGAACGTGAAGAACAAAAGAGAGAAAACTAAAAGTGAGTCTTTAATATTTAAAACCCAAAATACAAAGCTGTTTTTGTGTTTGGGGCTGCTGCTTACTTAAGAAGCACCCAAACCGGGTCAATGGGTCCTAAACCGGCCCAAAAAGATAGCCCTACTAATTGCACAACTAATGGCCTTGGTCTCATGTCATTTGGACTCCTTATTACAAAGTTATGCCCAATTAACTAAACATAGTTCCAGATTTTCGTGTCTGACTTTAGCTCCAATTTCGACCATCTTTTTGATTGAATTTAGCCTTCAAGCTTCTAATAGCAGTTGTAGATCTTTGAGATAGTTACAAAATGAAACAAGAGTCAGATCAATGGGACATCAATAACAAAAGGTATGATTGAAATACGAAAATGGTCCAAGTTTGGAAAATTATCACAAAAACGAATTAAGTTCATTTAAAAGCCCAAACTCCTATTAGGCCCAAAAACCACTAATTGCATCCTAAATAACTTCTAAATTCATTAATCAAGTGTGATAAAATGAAATTATCAAATCCCCGCACACTTATCTTTTTGCACGTTGTAACGACCCCGTATGCATCTGATTCATTAACATTATATTATGGTCTTAAGCGCAACAATACTTAATGTAAATTAAGTAAACACGGAAGCATAAAAAAAAAGATGTAATCATGTGTCATATAGTACAATCTAACATTATGTATGGAATATGATATACATCCCGGCACCCGGGTTCTGTTCCAAAAGGTACATAATACGAGCACACCCATACCGGGTTACAAAATATACAATAAACTTGAGTCAACAGAATCGCAAAAGGACCGCCTTCTAGAATCCACTTATTCGAATCCAGCCTCGTCCCTTTGTTTGGGATCCTCAATTGTCAGCCAACTCGGCCTCGGCCTACCTGGCCTATCAATTGAGATCCATCGAACAACCCTACTCGGGTCTCTTACCTCGGACCTCGTTCTCTACTCTTTGGCTATCACCTGCAAAATAAAAGAAAGAAGGCCTCAACCATGTTTATGCATGCAAGTGACAAATATTGCTTGGAAGAGAAAAGAGCAAATTCTAGAGAATAACAATCGAGAGTAGAATCACACCAAAAAGAAAGAATGAATAGATATAATCCATTCATACAAGCCCAAAAGCTCACAAAGGTACCACATCACAGAATCAACATCAGAAAATCAATTACCAAGTCAAATAATGCAAGAATCCAGAACCCAACCAGACTAAAATAATCCAATGAAAATAACATGACCAAGTGCAAAATACGCAAGACTTAGCAATTATCAGATGGGAGTACAAATACTTAAAAATCAAGGATAAAAGCAAAAGTGCAAATAAAAGGGAAAAGAAAGAAAAACCAAGCTCGGGTTGCCTCCCAAGAAGCACTTTCTTTATCGTCATGAGCTTGACGTTGATCACCGATTAAGGCGATTTTCTTTTGACCTTTAATTCCTTTAATAGGTGGAAATCTTTAATTATTCTTCTTCCACCTCTTTTTCCTTCAAATAGGCACACCTGCATGTGTACAGGGAAAAACATAGGTAATGGAGGATTAATGATAAACATATCAATACTTATCTGATCTCCATACATTTTAAAATTCAATCTATCCATGTGTACATCAAATATAATCTCTGCAGATGCTAGGACTTTCTTCCCAAGAAAATAGGGAATATCATGGTTGTCAAGGAGTACAAAATCAATTGCATATTCAAAATCAGCTATCTTGACACTCACATCAGAAGCAATATGAATTGGGACTTCAAAGAAACAATCATCCAATTTACAAATCATGTTGGTGGACTTTATGTTTGTTACACCTATTTTCTCAATAACAGATATAGGTGTCAACTTGTCAATGCTATTAAAGTCACCAAAATCAAAATTACAATCTAAAGTACCATCAGTAGTACTATCAAAATTAAATTTAGAATTCTCAAACTTGCCTAGCTCCAATTTTTGCACAATTTCAGAATTACTATCAACATTAGGTAAGTCAGAATAGACATGAAAAGTCAATTCAGAATTCACAACAAAATGTACATCAGAATGTGCATCAAAATATAAATCTGTCAAGTTAGAATCATCATGCACATTGGTTTCAGGTTTATTTATCAAATCAGAATCAGCCTGTAGTGCATTACTAATTTCTGCACAAATAGGGCAGCAATCATTATCATTATCAGAACAACCACAAATATTAGTATCATTAACAGATACAAAATTTGCATAATCATCAAATTCAGCATAAACATTATCAATATCATCAACAGCTTCATCAATAACATCAAGGCACCAAATAGAATGCTCTTCCCTTGGTTGTTGAATGCCATCAAAGATCTCAAGCTCATCAAATTTTTCCTTCAATGCCTCTTTGCTCACAGAATCAAATTCAAATTTTTCTTTTTCTGCTGCATTCTCTGATTGTGGTTCTGTCTCAGCTAGTTCAGTTTTCTTAGGCTGTTCTACTTCTTTGCCAGATCTCAAGAATATTGCACTTACATTACCTTTTGGATTTGAAGTTGTTTGTGAAGGTAGAGAAGTGTTGACTCTTTGAGATTGGATCTGGGTCAATGAATTTGCTATCTGGCCAATCTGAGTCTGCAAATTCTAAATTGTAGACTCTGTTCTTTGTTAAAATTGCAAATCATTTGTGGCAAGTTGCTTCACTACTTTTTCAAGTGAAGGGCCAGAACTTGTTTGTTGTTGAACTTGTTGGTGCTATTGCACAAATTGTTGGACAGATTGAATTTGGGGCTGTTGCATTGGTTGTGAAAGTGCAACTTGTCTTTGATGATATAGAGAACATTTTTCTGATTCTAGTTTTGGTTTTGGTTTTGCTTCAAACCTGCATTATAATTGTTAGGCGTTGAATTATAATTTTGCTGATATGGCTTACTAGAAGAAACTCCAACAGCTGTAACTAATGGATAAAAAGAATTGCTTTCTTGCAAGATTGGACATGCATCAGTTGGATGGTTTGGATCAGAGCCAATTTCACATGACTTGCTAAATTGAGACGCAGAGGATTGAACAGTTTGTGCCATTGCCAGTTGCCTAACCATAGAAGTCAATGCATCAAGTCTGCTTTCAAGCTTTTGCCTATCTGCATTTGGAACAACTGCTAGTTTCTGGGGTGATTGAGCATGGATTTGGTGCACACCACTGCTGTATGCTCTTGTGCCAATTTGTTGAGAGTTGGCAGCCATGTTTGCAATTAAATCTCTTGCTGTAGTAGGTGTTTTATCAACCAAAGCTCCTCCACTTGTTGCATCTACCAGATTCCTGTCCATAGATAACAAACCTTCATAGAAATAAATAATTAGCAATTGGTCAATTATTTGATGATGTGGACAGCTAGCACAAAGCCTTTTAAACCTCTCCCAATACTCATGTAAGTTTTCTCCATTGCCTTGTCTAATGCCACAAATTTCTTTCCTAATTGTAGTGGCTCTTGAAGCAGGAAAATATTTCTCTAGAAACACTTTTGTCATGTCATCCCAGCTTGCAATGGAAGATGGTGTAAGATCAAGTAACCAATCCTTTGCTCCTCCATCTAATGAGAAAGGGAAAGCTCTCAGTTTTATTTGTTCTTCATCAACTCCTTGTGGTTTCATAGAGGTGCAGACTACATGAAATTCTTTCAAGTGTTTATGTGGATCTTCACTTGCAAAGCTATGAAACTTGGGAAGCAAATGTATAAAACCAGACTTTAATTCAAAATTAGCATTAAATTTAGGATATTGTATGCATAAAGGTTGATAATTTACATCAGGTGTAGACAACTCCTTCAAAGTTCTATTATCCATGGTTTCAAAATTTGAAGAGCTACTACTACCACTACTACTATTTAAGCCCAAATAGCAAAAACATGAACATAAGAAGGGGAAACAAGGGGGAAACACACAAACAAAAATAAATGAGAAATAGTAAACAGAAAAACAATAACAATGAAATCTAAAAGCAACAATGAAGAACAGTTATACCAATGTATAAGCAAGTAAGTGAAATGAAAAACAATGAAGAATCCCTGGCAACGACGCCAAATTTTGATAACCCCGTCGAAGGCTACCAAATTAAAACCAAATTACTACTTGAAGCATAGCGTAACCTAGGTCATTTCCCATAGATTCTTGTTGTTTTCCAAGAAATCACTCACTAACAAAATTGGGGGGGGGGGGGGGGGAAAGGGGTTAGTTTAAGCAATAAAAATGCAATTAAATTATAAAAACTAACAATTAAAAAAAATAATCAATCCAGACTTCCGGTTCCTAATCACATCCTTCATCAGTTACAAATTAATTAGCAATTTCGTGGTTGACCCTAAATGAATCGAAATCCCTGCATCTGTTTAAGAACCCTATACTAGACAATTACCTAGCATTTGATCAAACATGTGGCATGCACAACTCATGCAAATGCAAATTATACACTTTAACCCTGTTTGATTTTAGTTCATTGGGTGATTCAATCTAGGGAACAAATCTGTCCCCTAACCCTTGCTTAGAGAGATGATGAAAATGAGATTAAACAATCAAACTTCAACATACACATGCACTTAAACCCAGCATACAAACAACACACAAAGATTCAACATAGAGGCAAGAAAACGAAAATCACCAAACAGAAACGAATAGAAACCTTAGGATGAGTTTAGGAAAGCTTACAAGCTGGATTGATTAAGAGAAATTCAGCCTACCATGGCTGAATTCAACCGACAATGCAAGGAAGGAAGTGCAGAAATGAAGAACTTGAGGAACAAAAGAGAGAAAACTAAAAGTGAGTCTTTGATCTTGAAAACCCAAAATACAAAGCTGTTTTCGTGTTGGGGGCTGCTGCTTACTTAAGCAGCACCCAAACCAGGTCAATGGGTCCTAAACTGGCCCAGAAAGATAGCCCTACTAATTACACAACTAATGGCCTTGGTCTCATGTCATTTGGACTCCTAATTACAAAGTTATGCCCAATTAACTAAACATAGTTCCAGATTTCCGTATCTGACTTTGGCTCCAATTTCGACCATCTTTTTGATTGAATTTAGCCTTCAAGCCTCTAATAGCACTTGTAGATCTTTGAGATAGCTACAAAGCAAAACAAGAATCAGATCAATTGGACATCTACAACAAAAGGTATGATTGAAATACGAAAATGGTCCTAGTCTGGAAAATTAGCACAAAAACGAATTAAGTTCATTTAAAAGCTCAAACTCCCATTAGGTCCAAAAACCACTAATTGCATCCTAAATAACTTCTAAATTCATTAATCAAGTGAAACAAATAAGTGTAATAAAATGAAATTATCAAAGGGCTTCAAGGTAGTCTCAATAAGAAGTGATCATGGTGGTAAATTCCAAAATGAACAGTTTTAAAATTTCTGTGAAGAGCATGGAATAAACCACAAATTTTCAGCTCAAAGAACACCTCAACATAATGGTGTTGTGAAGAGGAAAAATAGGTCACTTGAAGAAGGTGCAAGAACTCTTCTTAATGAAACTAATTTGCCAAAACATTTTTGGGCTGATGCAGTGAGCACTGTTTGCTATACTCTAAATAGATTGCTCACAAGGCTCTTCTTAAAGAAAAATCCTTATGAACTTTATAAAAGTAAAAAACCAAACATTTCACACCTTAGAGTTTTTGGATGTAAATGTTTTGTTTTAAACAATGGAAAGGAATTTCTTGGCAAAATTGATGCAAAGGCTGATGGAGCAATCTTCCTTGGATATTTAATGCAAAGTAAAGCATATAGAGTTTTCAATAAAAGAACCTTATGCATGGAAGAATCTGTACATGTTATCTGTGATGAATGTAACTCTTCAAAAGAGGAAAAGAGTTGTGAAAATGATGCAGGACCATTGGAAGAAAATGTCACTACTAATGAAACTGATGAGAGGAGAAAGGATGAAACAAATGAAGAAGTTGATCCTTCAACTCCAACTCAAAGGCCAAAAGATTAGAGAACTAAAAGAGATCTCTCCCTTGACAACATTATTGAAGTATCTAAGGGAGTATCAACTAGATCAAATCTCAGGAATTTATGTTATGATATAGCCTTTGTATCTCAAATTGAACCTGAAAATGTTGATCAAGCATTATTGGATGAACACTGGATGCTTGCTATGCATGATGAACTAAACAATTTTAAGAGAAATGAAGTATGGGAACTTGTTTCTAGACCTCATTCTCATAAGCCAATAGGCACCAAGCGGGTTTTCAGAAATAAACTTGATGAGAGTGGCATCATAGTCAGAAATAAGTCTAGATTGGTTGCAAAGGGTTACAATCAAGAGGAAGGCATTGACTATGAAGAAAGCTATGCCCCTGTTGCTAGGTTGGAAGCAATTAGGTTGCTGCTTGCATTTGCATGTTTGAAGGACTTCAAATTATTTCAAATGGATGTAAAAAGTGTCTTTCTAAATGGTTACATAGAGGAAGAAATATATTTTGATCAACCTCCTGGTTTTGCAGACTTCAAGCATCCAAATCATGTTTTCAAACTAAAGAATCCATCTATGGCTTAAAACAAGCATCTAGGTCCTGGTATGAAAGATTGAGCAATTTTCTAATTAGTCAATCCTTCATAAGAGGACAAGTTGAGAAAATGTTGTTCATCAAGAAATTTGCTAGTGATATATTACTTGTTCAAATTTATATTGATGACATTATCTTTGGTTCTATTAACAACTCTTTGTGCAAGGAATTCTCATCTTTAATGCAAAATGAGTTTGAAATTTCAATGATGGGAGAACTAACATTGTAACGCCTCTCTTTACTCTCTCTCGTGGTTGATTGATTTTAGATAAAATCTCATATCCCTTATGTATTAAAATGAGTTTAGTTATAAATTTCATGAAAATTTCTTTTTCTTATTGCTTCAAATAAGCGAATTCTTTCTCACCACGCTTCATACAATTACAATTCATCAAAACAGTCCAGAATATCGCACAGTCCATCAATACAGTCCAAGTACAAGCCAACATGAAATACAAAGAATTTAACTTATTACAAATCATCAACATATCTTCATCATCTTTCCTTTATAATTCTTCTAGACTTTCCTGCTTTTCTGCTCGCCCAAATGAATTTGGGGTCATCACAGGTGTCAACCACAGACACAAAATAGGGTAAGTTTATGATAAACATAGTTTGAATAAATATAACAAACTTATTTCATTCACAGATTTATTCCCAGCACACAGATCAAATATTCAACATACCACATATGCATCAATGAATAATTATTCCACATAATCAACATGGGATGTATGTAATGCATGCTTATCTTCTTTATATGATGCATGCCTGAGATCTCAGGTTATCTCTTTTATCAGTGGCCACAGTCAAGATAGCCTCACCCACTCTGGTGGCACAAATAAACTTATCCAACCAGTCGGGGTAGCCCAGGGGCGCGTAGGATAGTCACCTCCACCTATGTGATCATCATGGTGGTGTGGTCCTCCCTGTCTCAACTACCCCCAAGTTCATAACACCTTTGAACGCGTGGACTCAGTTTAGCTATCTGACAACAACAACAACAACAACAGCAACAACACGGACTAGCCCCCGCCAGGCATATGCATATGAAATGCATGATTGATTCATCTTATCAAGTCTTTAAACATCTTTACAACTTATGGCATATGCTTTTTAAAACAACACATAAAGCTTCTTTCAATCAACACATGAAGCTTTGTACAACACTTAAGCACATAGCCATGGTTCAACTTCGCTATTTTCTCACAATAAGTCTTACAACTCAACCACTTGTTGATTCTCGCCACTTAAATCATCTTTGTTATAAGTCTTTTAAAAAGAATTACTTTTCAATATCATAATACACCATTCATTATAAATCTTGCACAGAACTCAGCCCAACATATTATGCATGTATATGGAAATACTCAACAACACATGGATTCAATAATAATCCATATAACATGTGAACTTCATAGAATACATACTTATCACATAGACTTTACTATAAGCATTCAATTAATACTCAACATACCAACTTTAGTAAAATATCAAGTATATAGCAAAATAACAAGCAACTTTTAGTAAAACATTAAGACAAGGATTTCTTTGAGCCAAAGTCATACTATACAAAAGTTAAGTTATTTAATCCCCTTTTTGTTTGCTAAAATAGTTTCAAGTTATTTGTTAGAACCATCTACTTAGCCAAATATCATCCAAACTAATAAAACATCTTTAACAATATAACATACAAACTTTAATTTACCATAGTTCATCAACAAGCAAGTAATAAACTAACACACAACAACACTAAGGGACACATGCCTTAAGTCACTTTATTATTATATTAGATTCAAGTTAATTATTCTTTAAATCATATGATGTTAATTATCTAAATAAACATCTTGGTACCCTTTTAAATTCATTGAGGCATTTTATCAAACACTTGGTAGACATAGTTTAAGTCTTAAAGGAATAAATGATAACATAGCTTAAATTTTATAGAAATAAACAATAGCATAACCTAATTAATATCTAAACCATGTATATCAACATACTTCCCCATACTACCTTTAAATTTCGGTCACTTCTTATTTTCCTAAGTTCAAGTTAATTATCCAATAATCATTTGTTAAACTAAAACCAAGTTACTTAATCAAATAACCTTTCAAGCTCTTTGAAACAATTTATCAAACACCTAAAATACAAGGCATGGTTCTTTATGGAAATAACTAAGAAGCTTAATATTCAAACATAGCTTATCATAAACTTCCCCATACCTTGTTTTCCTAAGCTTTTGGACAGCCTTCTTTAAGCTCTTGGACAGCCTTCTTCCTAGTGCTTCTTCTCGTGGAATTTTAGAGTAATGGGTCTTAGTTTTTCTTTAGTTCTTTTTGAAAGGAATTTTGAAAACAATGGAATAACATGGAGTAGGATTTTTGCACGGTTCACTCTCTTAGGACAGCCCAAAATTTTAGTTTTCCATCTCCTTTTATAGGCTAGGTTATTTGGCTTTTCTACAAAAATCTTCAAGGCTTATGATTACCTAGCTTTTTGGTTGGTTTTCTCTTATTGGCTAACACTTTCTCACCCTACAAGTGTCCTTGTTCACGAGAGTTCCACACCATTCCACCTCCTTCTAATATTTGCACGTGAAATTGCTTGGTCTTGGTGCATTTCTTTTAGTTTCATTCAAATCCGTGGGTAGCTTAGTCATAAAATTTCTGCCCAAAACCCGTTTCTGTAATATAATAATTCCGGGTTTGTTAACCGTTGGATTTCCTTAAAATTTTACGGGTATATTCCTATCTTATGTATCTAAGTTTTGACCGTTGCGATCGTCGAAATAATGTCCCTAGCCATCCACGTATTTTACCAAAGTAATCAACATAAAATTTGCTTCAAATGTCTTTTTAAGCATTAATTACTTTTCTTTACACATGGACCAATGGAAATGGCTAGACTTCTTAACTTTCCATGTGTTCATTCTTGGATGTTCCTAAAGCTTTTTCTCCCTTGATTGCGTATCACACAGCCAAGGTTTGCTCTTAGATAACCAAATCAACAATTTTTCCTTTTATTGCATGTAATAACAAAATTCTAAGTTCTTATTGGTCCAATTTGTCTTTGATTATTAAAATTACAAAACTAACTTATTTAGGCAACCTATTCCTTTCATAATTAAGGGAAAACTGCATAGATTATATCCATACTCTTTTATAATTTTCTGTTACCTGGAGTAGTCCAGATTAAGCTCTTTTTAGCCTTATCTTCCAAATTTCTAGGAATTCAATTTGATGATTTCTTATTACCTTCTAGGTTAATATTTAGTTATCTAAAAGTATTTTATCTATTCTCCAGGTCTCCACAAAATTTCCAAAATCATCTGGGCATTTTTGACCTAAAGGGTATTTTGGTCATTTATCACCCTCGGGACGTGATGGTAATTATCTCATTTGTTTAAGGGTATTTATGGGATTTCATCCTAAAATATCTTACTAAAATATCTAGGGGTATTTTGGTTATTCTCAAAAATATCCAAGGGCAAAATTGTCATTTTCATCCTAGGGGCATCTTCGTCATTTCTGAAATTGTTCAGGGACATAATTGTCATTTGCCCTAAATCTTTTGTACTTTCTCTAATTAATATTTCACCCCAGTAATTTTGAATATTAACCATCAATTGACTGTTTTATTCTTAAAATTTTAGGGTGTTACAAACATTCTTCCTTGGACTTCAAGTGAAACAAATGAAGAATGGAACATTTCAAAGTCAAACAAAATACTGCAATTAATTGATTAGAAAATTTGAAATGGAGAAAGGCAAGGATGCTGCAACTCCTATGGCAACCACAACTTATCTTGACTCTGATGAAAAAGACAAATAGGTTGATGAGTCAAGATATAGAGGAATGGTGGGATCTCTGCTATATTGGACTGCAAGTCACCTAGACATCATGTTGAATGTGTGCCTGTGTTCAAGATTTCAAGCCAATCCAAAAGAGTCACACCTCAGTCAAAAGCCTCATTAAATACCTAAAATCAACTCCAAAATGAATAAACTGCAAATAAACCAAGAAGGGGGTGAATTGGTTTAAACTGGATATTTAAAACTTTCTGAAACAAATTGCGGAATTAAAACTTGGATCGTATCACTTGTTCACCCTTTTGTAAAGTCCATAAATCTTTCTTCACCCAAGATCAACCTTTGATAAGAATGCAATGACAGAATTTGTTTCTTTGATAATAATATTCTAATTTCACAAAGACAAGCTATGAAACATACAGAATTTTAAACAAGAGACAATGCAATTATATTGGTTCACCTCTCAATTTTGGAGGCTACATCCAGTTGCTTCCAACCCACACTAGCTTAGAGTAATTACTATATCAAAGTATCTTTTACAAGCAATTTAGAAGTGACTATCTTTATCAACACTAGACAAAGATACTGATTCTAAAATCCTATTAGAATACAAATCACCAAGATATTGAGAACTCTACTTAGAACCTCAAATCTAGAGAACCTTACTCTAGTATGCTTGAAAAGAAACAAATTGATATATCACAATACAACAGAAAAATGTTAAAACATCAAAAAAGATAGGTTCAAGATAAACACAATCTGTAATCTTCCATGTATGAATGAATGAAATGAATTGAGATTACCACACTCTCCAGGTTGTAAAAAACAATAGCTCAAAATCACTATCTTGAAAACCTTTTTTTCTTTAACACATTTTCACAAAAAAATCAAAATTCTTGATCCTTACAAGAAATGTTTTTCACTCAGAAATTAGTTTCTGAAACTCTTAGAAAGCTTTTTGTCTTTTGGGTAAATCACTCATCTGTGTAGAACAATTCGTTCAATATCTATTTATAGAGAATAGACTCACAAAGCTTTATAAAATAGATTTAACTGACAATAATCGATTAATCCGCTGGAGTAATCGATTATTTTGCCATATCTAATCGATTAAAATAACTAAATAATCGATTAATATGTTCTTCAGATTTCTGGAAATGGTTTCATGAACAAAATAATCGATTACTTCGTACTGTAATCGATTAAACCCGAACAGCATCAAGATAAACGAATCAAGATAATCGATTACATACTGAGATAATCGATTATTCCAATGATGCATGGTTTTTCATAAAACACTATGTAATCGATTACAATAATCCTGTAATCGATTAAACTGTTCTTCAAGGCTTTTCTAGAATTGCATGAATGTCTTTAATCGATTAAAATGATTGTGTAATCGATTGAAGCAGTAAATTTTGCTTTTCTTTGTTTTTTAAAAACTTAGCCATTGAGAACTTAACTTTTTTTATAAAACCATTTGATTTCTTTAAGATTAAAAACCATGTATGCATGATCATGAGAATGCACATGCTAATGAAAGATTACAAGGCAATGCACTTGAACCATTTAGACAAATTACAAATGCCTTCAAATGATTGGGCATGTAAAAAGCTAAAACATCAAGCCTAACACCTTGCTTCAATCTTCTTGCAGCTTCCCTTAAACTCAACAATCTCCCCCTTTTTGGCTTTGAGCATGCCAAATCATTTGTCCATTTGTCTAATCTTTTGATTGCTTTAGAGGGATGAATTATTCCTGAAGTCTAAGTCAGCCTTTTGCAAGAACAAGCATAAGCATCAATCATTCCATTTAAAATATGCTCCCCTAACTTGGGTAGATTTTTTCAAAGTTAAAAGCATACATGCAATACATGTAACATACAATATTTCAACAATTTCATGCTTTCCCCCTAAACTTATTACAATTATTTCTCCCCCTATTTGGCTTATCAAATAGCAAACAAAGCAATGATTGACAGAAGACAACAGGAGCATAATGAAGCAGCAACTAGAAAAAAAAAAACAAAAGCAACCTAAGCTTATTTGTCCATATCATCAAGTACAAGCCTAGCTTCTATGTTTTCCAATCTAGATTTCATCTCTTCCATAGATGAATTTGTCTCATCTCTATGCTCATGAAGAAGAGACAACAGTGCATCCATCTTTTGAATCATAAGATACTCAAAAGGACTATAGGATGGTTGAGTAGAACCTTCAGCCTCTTCTCCTTCTTCTGCATCAGCTTCCTCTTCAGCATCAGCTAGAGGCAATTGTTGTCCAGCCATCTACCATCCATAAGGTGTTTTAACGATTCCAAGCTTGGTAAGATGTTTCTCCTTAATGAGACTATTGTTGTAATTTGTGTTGTCAACAACCTCATTAGTTACATCAACCTTGGAGTAATCAATAAATCTGGAAATCAGGACAA
This sequence comes from Glycine latifolia, assembly GCA_013407115.1. Taxonomy (NCBI): domain Eukaryota; kingdom Viridiplantae; phylum Streptophyta; class Magnoliopsida; order Fabales; family Fabaceae; genus Glycine; species Glycine latifolia. Next base: position 31,384 of record QARZ01040737.1, on the reverse strand, counting down.
CATATGGAAATGAGTAATTCATCAACCTTTTGGACTTAAGCATGATCTCCGGAATAATGAGAATCTAGTTAATCTGAATACCTTTTTCAGACTGTACACAATCTGAATATCATCATCTATGGCTTGTGCATGATTAGTGGACCTAGGAGTCAAGATGTAGGTGATGATGTAATGTAGAAGTATGTCCTAATGAGTCATAGGACTTGTGCTAAGCCTCAACTTTAGCCTCATCTGAGGGTCAAGAAGCATCCCTCTGTAGGTCTCCACTCTATTATATCCTTTAGCTTCCTCCTCAAATTTCCTTTCTCCTTCAAAGGAAATGCCAGCAACCTCCTGCCAAACTTCAGGAGTGATTTCCATGGCCACTCCATTTACTTGAGACAAGATAGTCCCCTCCATGGAAAATTTAGAACAACTGTAAAACACCTTCACTAACTCAAGGTAGAAAGTACCCTTCATCTCAACAAATTTCTTCAAACCTTGGTTTTCAAGCATGGCAGGGAATTGGAAACCTTCTTTAGTGAACCAGCCAAGGCCAAGATGTTTAGGTGGACATATCAGTTTGGTGGCATTGAATTGTAGATACGTCATCTTCTCACGCTCACTAGGAAACCAATGATCTAACCTATTCACTAACAAATTGGATGTTTCAGCACTCTTTCCCTTAGAGGTTTTGGTTCTTTTAAGAGCAGACATAATGACAATGTGAGGAAATACTTATTTGAACAGAGTTTCTAGACTCAGAAGAGGAACAACACATCAAAGCTTAAGGTTGAAGATGAGAATGATGTGTTTATTCCCTTCAACATAGGCTGTTTATATAGATGAATTTGGGCTCCAAAATTAAAATTTAAAATGTGTAATAGTTATTCCGAATTAACCCACTAAAATTAAAGCACAGAGGATTCAAAATTTGAATTTGGTGGCAATTGGGCAATTTCAATTTCCAATAAAAATCTGCAGATTCTGCAGTAACTCCATGAATAATTGATTATATGCTTATGTAATTGATTAATTCATAAGCAGAATCAGTTCCTGTAGAGGCTGTAATCGATTATTTCAAAGTGTAATAGATTATTTCAGTGAGGATTTGAGTTTTTAGACAGTTTGCATCCAATGTAATTGATTGCCATTCACCGTAATCGATTATTCCAGTGAATTGAAATTTTATAAAAGGATTTTAAGCTTATGTAATTGATTATTTTGATGGTGTAATCGATTATTCCAGTGACATTCATTTTCTGGAAAAAAAATTTCATGAAGAATAATCGATTATCCTGCTAATGTAATCGATTACCTAAGCACAAATATCATTCTAAACAGTTTTTTAAGTTCATTTAATCGATTATTCCGTGCCTTAATCGATTATTACAGTAAAATTATCAGTGTGAATAGTGCTTATGCAACAAATTTTGAATTTTTATGATTTTTAGATGAATGGCCAGTAAATGATGTAAGTTTATGTGGATGAGCGTATACACATCAAGCTTAACACACACTAGATTCATCTAGTATCCCTAGCATGTTTCTAAATGTGTAGAATCTATCTCTATCCAAAGGTTTAGTGAAAATATCAGCTAATTGATAGTTGGTTTCAACAAACTCAATTTTGATGTTACCCTTTTGGATATGATCTCTGATAAAATGATGTATGATCTCAATGTGCTTGGTCCTTGAGTGCATAATAGGATTTTTGGATATGTTGATGGCACTTGTGTTATCACACAGCAATGGTATCCTTTATCTCAATACCAAAGTCTTAAAGTTGTTTCTTCAACTAAAGACTTTGTGCACAACAGCTTCCAGCAGAAATATATTCAACTTCAGTAGTGGATAAGGCAACACATGATTGCTTCTTACAGTGCCAAGAAATCAATGAGCTTCCTAACATGTGGCATGTTCCATTGGTACTCTTTCTATCCAATTTGCACTCTGCAAAGTCAGAATCAGAATATCCAATCAAGCTGATAGATGTACCTTTTGGATACCAAAGTCCTACTCTTGGTGTAGACTTGAGATACTTGAGGATCCAGTAACGACCCGCCTCGTCGCTACGATATCACTAACTGTTAATCGTGCAAATCTCAATTTTAATAAAAAAATCCATTAATTTGATTATGAAAATGATGGTAAATTTTTCGCGATAATACAATTATCATACATATATTACAATTACATAATTAAACACATATGTACATATATATATTAAATCAATACATGTCATCCATATGTTAAAACTTCCTTTAATTTTACATGTATATGCACCTGAAATTACATATTTAACACATAGCCAAAAAACTAACTAAGAAAGAGTTTATTAACAAAACACAACTCTTTCTCCAAAAAGAAATCCAACGTCATCACGTCGGCTTGGTTTCTCCAACCAAAAAGAAGATCTCCCTCCAAGGTAACTTACTGCTGCTCATCTGCTCACATGAACAAAAGTTCGCGATCATCACAGGTACTAACCACACGGTACAACAAATGCAAGGGTGATTTTATTATATAAAAATAAACATAAGATAGCAACAATTGGGAAGGAAACAACATTACCCACCATAATCATTAACAAAATTCCATGATTCCAATACACACTCAACAAACCAATCATCCAATGCATTTCACAACTCAAACAATCATGCATAGAATGATGCATGCACCTGACTCATCTATCAGCATGCAATGTGGTACCATATCCTGGAAATAGCCTCTCACAG
>QARZ01040737.1:0-13667 GCA_013407115.1 Glycine latifolia | reverse complement strand
TCACCCTCAAACATTGGTGGACGATTGAGAGAAGCTCCCTTTCTAAAAGTTATTTGAGTAATATTCATTTTCTTTTTAACAAGAAATGGATCTTGAATAACTTTCAAGATACCAATTGAAAATACAATGAATAAACTGTAAATAAACCAAGAGGGGGGGTGAATTGGTTTAAACTGGATATTTAAAACTTTCTTAAACAAATTGCGACATTAAAACTTGGATCGTATCACTTGTTCACCCTTTTATAAAGTCCAGAAATCTTTCTTCACCCAAGATCAACCTTTGATAAGAATGCAATGACAAAATTTGTTTCTTTGATAATAATATTCTGATTTCACAAAGACAAGCTATGAAACATACAGAATTTTAAACGAGACAATGCAATTATACTGGTTCAGCTCCCGACCTTGGAGGCTACATCCAGTTGCTTCCAACCCACACTAGGTTAGAGTAATTACTATATTAAAGAATCTTCTACAAGCAATTTACAAGTGACTCTCTTTATCAACACTAGACAAAGATATTGATTGTAAAATCCTATTAGAATACAAATCATCAAGATACAGAGAACTCTACTCAGAACCTCAAACCTAGAGAACCCTACTCTAGTATGCTTGAAAAGAAACAAACTGATATATCCCAATACAATAGAAAAATGTTAAAAAATCTAAAAAGATAGGTTCAAGATAAACATAACCTGTAATCTTCCATGTATTCATGAATGAAATGAATTGAGATTACCACACTCTCTAGGTTGTAAAAAATAATATAGCTCAGAATCAATATCTTGAAAACCTTCTTTTCTTTAACACATCTTCTAAAAAAATCAGAATTCTTGATCCTTACAAGAAATGTTTTTCACTCAGAAATCAATTTCTGAAACTCTTAGAAAGCTTTTTGTCTTTTGGGTAAATCACTCATCTGTGTAGAACAATTCGTTCAATATCTATTTATAGAGAATAGACTCACAAAGCTTTATAAAACAGATTCAACTAACAATAATCAATTAATCTGTTGGAGTAATCGATTATTTTGCCATATGTAATCGATTAAAACAACTAAATAATCGATTAATATGTTCATCAGATTTCTGGAAATGGTTTCATGAACAAAATAATCGATTCAACCATATTGTAATCGATTAAACCAGAACAGAATCAAGATAAACAAATTAAGATAATTGGTTACATAATGAGATAATCGATTATTCCAATGATGCATGATTTTTCATAAAACACTATGTAATCGATTACAAGAATCCTGTAATCGACTAAACTATTCTTCAAGGCTTTTCCAAATTTTATGAAAGTCTTTAATCGATTAAAATAATTGTGTAATCGATTAAAGCAGTAAGTTTTGCTTTTCTTTGTTTTGTAAAAACTTAGCCATTGAGAACTTAACTTTTTTTATAAAACCATTTGATTTCTTTAAGATCAAAAACCATGTATGCATGATCATGAGAATGCACATGCTAATGAAAGATTACAAGGCAATGCACTTGAACCATTTAGACAAATTACAAATGCCTTCAAATGATTGGGCATGTAAAAAGCTAAAACATCAAGCCTAACACCTTGCTTCAATCTTCTTGCAACTTCCCTTAAACTCAACAACCTAGACATCATGTTGAGTGTGTGCCTGTGTGCAAGATATCAAGCCAATCCAAAAGAGTCACACCTCATAGCAGTCATGCCATTTACTGGGAATTTCCTTGATCTCACGGAACTGTAAGAAATAGAGTCCTATGTTGCACTCTTAATAGTTGAGGTAGAGTATATTGTAGCTGGTAGTTCTATTCAAAGCCTGTGGCTCAAGCAACAACTTCAAGACTTTGGTATTGAATTGAAAAAAATTCCAGTGTTGTGTCACAACACTAGTGCTATCAACCTATCAAAGAATCCAATTATGCACTCAAGGACAAATAACATTGAGATCAAACATCATTTCCTCAGAGATCATATTCAAAAGGGTAATTGCTCAATTGAATTTATTGATACAAATAATCAATTGGCTAATATATTTACAAAACCCTTTGCTAGAGATAGATTCTTTCTTCTAAGAAACATGCTAGGCATTGTTGATGAATCCAACATTGATTAGCATGTAAATGATGTGTTTGATAACATGCAATTTAACTCAGTAGTACATTATGCATCATATTTAGAAAATTTTGAATCCTGATAAATGTCACTATTCATACTGAATAATTCTCTGTGATAATCGATTACCACAGATGGTAATCAATTATCGAAGGCCAGAACTAGGCCTCACTCACTGGCTTAATCGATTACATCCAAGGATTAATCGATTAGAGTGTAAAAACTCACTAATGTAATTGATTACACCAATGTATTAATTGATTACATGAGATTTTAGGGCTATTCCAGGTTAAAAACTCTCTGGAATAATTGATCACATCCACGAATTAATCGATTATATGAGGTTCAAAGGAATCCCTTCACCCTGGAATAATCGATTACAAGGGTTTCGTAATAGATTACTTCTTCCATTTCTACAACTCTACACAGCTTTTAATGAAAAATCAGAAATCTTATCTCTTAATTCAAATTCAAATTCTGGTTCAGTGAATCCAAACTACATTGGACTTCGTGAGAGCAGTTATTCTGATTTGAAAATTCAAATTTCAAACAAGTTTGGCTTTATAAATTCACAATACTAGAACCTACACTGACACCAAAAATCTATTATCCTCCCTTAACAATATCCTACTATGATCTTTGATGACTTGCCTTGATGTATGCACTTTTAATTATTGGATAAATAAAATTGCTTTTATGTTTTTCTAACTTCCTTTGCTTATTTCACAATTAATGGTATATGTTGCCTTTGATAAGCCAAAAAGAGGGAGAAAAATAAGTAAATGAAGGGTGTGCGGGGGGAGTAAAATTAAATAAGGGGATAAAAAAACAAGAATATTTGCTCTGATTAAATTGAACATTACAATTGCTTTTAATATGAAATGATATGAAGTTACATGACAAAGGGGGAGCAATAAAAATACTTATGATGTGTATAGTTTATGCAAAGAATACTTGACACTTGGTCTTGGCTAGAAGCTGATTCTTTTTCAGGTATCAAGTAATAGCTCATGGAAACACCTCCTAAAAGAACTCTAAGGATCAACATGTTCAATTGAAGTTTGGTATGATCAAAGCCAAAAAGGGCAAGATTGTTAGACTCAGGGGAGCTAGAGAGGATCAATGAAGTTGAGGTTCTTAGACATTGAAATGTTTAGGCTTTTTACATGCCAATTCAATTGAATGACATTTGTAATATGTGTATGTCTAAGATGATGCCTCCTATGATCCATTGCATAAAACTCATTCGTGTTTTGCAATCATGTTTTCACAAAAGCAAAAGTTTCATAAAAAACTTTTTTGAAACACAAGGTTTTCATGAGTACATAAAAAGCCAAGTGTTCCATGTTTCAAGTTTTGGAAAAATATTTTCTCACTGGTTTAATCGATTACTAGCAAGTGGTAATCTATTACTTGAGAACTAAGATCATTTTAATTTATTACGAGACTATGGTAATCAATTACACAGTTCAAAATCACATAATGGACTTCTTGTGATAATCGATTACAATATGGTGATAATCGATTACTTGGCAACTATTTTGAATAAAGTTTCCTGTTGTAATGACCCGCCTCATCGCTACTATATCATCAACCCTTACTATACAAGATTTAACTTTTAATGAAAACTTTATTAATTTGATTATGAAAATGATGGTAAATTTTTCACGATAATACAATTATCATACATATATTACAATTACATAATTAATCACATATGTACATATATATTAAATCAGTACATGTCATCCACACATTAACACTTCCTTTAGTTTTACATGTATATATAACTGAAGTTACATTTCTAACAAAAAGTCAAAGAACTAACTAAGAAAGAGTTGATTAACAAAACACAACTCTTTCTCCAAAAAGAAATCCAATGTCATCACATCAGTTTGGCAGCTCCAACCAAAAAGAATTATCCTCCAAAGTCACCTACTGCTGCTTATCTGCTCACACGAACCAAGGTTCGTGATCATCACAGGTACCAACCACACGGTACAACAAAAACAAGGGTGAGTTTATTATGTAAAACCAACAAGCATCAAATAACAACAGTTGAGAAAAAGACTACACAAATCACCACAATTAATATCACAAACTCATCATCATTACATTACATATTCAACAAAAACAATCATCCAATGCATTCCATAACTCAAACAATCATGCTCGGAGTGATGCATGCATCTGATTCATCACTCATCATGCAATGTGGTACCATCCTCATGGAAATAGCCTTTGTCAGGAAAAATGATGCAGTAGCTCGTCGAGGTTACCCTGTCGTGCAGTGGTCGCTCCCCCCCAATGGTGATCAGCCCTGAGTCACAAGGAAGTTCCAAACAGAGTGATGCCCCCTAGTACCCCCGTACTTACTACCACCATTCTATTTCCATCCATGCAAAAATGAAGTATGACACATGGGCACCATCAATGCACTGACCATGGATAGGGACTGGAATTTTAAACAAATTAAAATTTGTAAACCTTTCCTCGCAAGGATATCGAGTCGTGCACCCCCATGTACATACACAACATACCCCATGGGCTCATCAATGCACTGAACATGGATAGGGACAAAAATTTTAAACAAATTAAAATTTGTAAACCTTTCCCGCAGGAATATCCAGTCATGCACCCTCTTTGTGTATCCACAAAATCACCAACGAACAGATCGTGGCTAGGAACAAATCCTTCCCCGCAAGGATAACCAACCGGTCACTACACCCACGTGTATATACACAACATACAACCATGGGCACCATCAATGGATGACCTGACTAGGAACAAATTCTTTCTCGCAAGGGTAACCTGTCATACACCCTCATAGGTATCCATGTATATCTACATCACACAATGAGAATCATGGGCACCATCAATGCATGATCATGGTCAGGAACAAATCCTTCCCCGAAAGGATGACCAATCATGCACCCCCCATGTGAATCAGTATACATACACATCACATCATCTTAATATCGTCAGCATATATATCAAATTCATCTTATTTCAACATTATCCTCATAAACATCAACTTCATCTCATTCAATATCAGCAACTATTTCATCATCATTTCATTTAAACATCATAAACCACATCATCATTATATCATTACCATACATATTAAACTCGTCTTATTTCCAACATCATCAACCCAATAATCATATATCTCATTTGAACATTATTTCATTCGAACATCACCAATCACATAAGCATCATCTCTTCTAAATCATCACAAATCACATAAACATCATCAATCATTTCCATGGTATCTCAATTTCACTATCATCAGCAACATCAAAATAATTACATCGCATCCCATTCGTTAAAAACATCTTTTGTTTTGAAAATGAGCATATATACATACAAACACACAGTCAATCATAAGTACATTGCATCCTATTACTTAAAAGCTTAGTTTCTCTTAAAAACCAGCACACAGCAGGGGCAAGCAAATATCCTCATAGTTGGACTCCGTAGCCCCCAACTATGGCATCTAAACTATTACCAACATAATAAACTCCCCTTACCTAACCAGGAATTCTCTCTATTACAGCCTAGCAGTGTTGTTTCACGATCCTATAAAACCCGTGCTTGTCCGAACACATAGTTCTACATACCAAATTTTGTGACCAGGACTCAAGAAGGATCACAGAAATGACATCAATTTCATAAAAATGAGACTTTTACAACATCTCACTTTCAAAGGGTTTTTAGAGGATATGTAAAACTCCTAACAACGGTATCCAAAACTCAAGAGACACTAAGAAAGGCTTAAACTAGTTAAGGGATGACAAAGGAAGTCAATATTACCTCAAGGAAACCAAGAAAGAAGGATTTAGAAGCTCCTTCCTCTACCAAAGATTTGAGAGATGTTTCGAAGATTCCATTCTGATTATGAGGTTCCTCTCTGTGTCATAGTTCTATGGCAAGCAACGGCGGCCCTTGGTGGTTGATGATGGTTTAGGGTGGTGGAAGGGGTGGTTTTAGGGTTTTGGGTGAGTTTAGAGAGAGAAAGAGATAGAAAATTTCAAAAAATGTGTTCTATGCATTGTTGGGTGCATTTATAACCCGATAGGCTCACTTAGCGTGCACTTTCTCTCTCATCACACATACAGATCTCGCTCAACGCAATTTCCTCTCTATCAGGAAATTTTGGAATTGGGCCCAAAGCGACATTTGCTCATTTAGCGCGACATCCAAATATCGTCATCTTCAAGATCGCAACGGTTAAAAGATGAAGAGATGTGTTGGGAAGCTATTGTCAAAATTTGAAGATGATCCAATGCTTAAAGAATCCGAAATTGTAGTTTTACTAAAGCAGGTTATGAGCCAAACTATCACTCTCACCCCAACCATATATCAAACAAAGTTCACACTGATTAACATGCATACCAAATTATTGCACCAAGATAAAATACACAACAATTCAACCAATTCTAAACTAATTAGACAATCAAATAATACAACAAATACATAAAACCTATACTTTCAGTTATCGAAATTTCAGGGTGTTACAACTCTTTCACCCTTTTAGAAATTTCGTCCCCGAAATTTACCTAACTCAAACAAAGCTGGATAGACCTCACGCATCTGACTCTCTAGTTCCCATGTTGCATCCTCTCCTGATGTACCTCCCCAGATTACCTTGACCAAAGGAATTTCTTTCCCTCTTAGGTGCTTCGTTCGCCGATTATCGATCCTTAAAGGCAATGTTTCATATGTTAAGTTTTCCTTTACTTGGATGTCATCTAACTCGACCACGTGAGAAGGATCATGGACATACTTACGGAGTTGGGACACATGAAAGACATTATGAAGATTAGAAAGGGACGAAGGTAGTGCAATCTAATATGCCACATGGCCAACTCTGTAACGACCCGCCACGTCGTCACTGTATTACTAGCTCATAACCATAACATAAATTCATTTTAATAAAAAGAACACCCCTTTGGTTAATTGTGAAAATGATGGTAAATTTTTTGCGAGCATATAACAACCGTCCTCATAGAAAATAAATGTAAACGTAAATTAAAGGTACTCATAAGGCATTTCAAAAATATGTATGCACATACCAGACATAATTTAATTACAAGTACAAAAGATTATGTCTCTAAATACACATTAAGTGTTTTATAAATAGAAAGAGAAATAGAAGTCAGGGGTGTAATTAGTAAAATAAGGAGTGCATCCATTAAAACAAATGGTGCATCTAGCAAAGTGTAACTCCTGCCCGGGATCATGTCCATAGACATCTCGGCAAAACACGGTGGCTCCAAAAAACCTGATCCTCTTCCAAAAGCACCTATTGCTGCCCATCTGCTCACACGAACTCAGTTTGCGATCATCACAGGTACCATACCACAAGGTACAACAAAGCAAAGGTGAGTTCATCACATTAAATAACAACAATAAATACAACAGAAAAGGAACACAATCCAGTCAAGAGGCAATCCGGTGATCAACATGTCAATACAAACGTCCAAACATTCATAAAGCACTAACATGCACGAACATCCGCAACCATTTCATAAGTCTCCCTATAACATCTAGCATGATGCATACTCCTGACTCAATTCTCATCATGCAATGTGGTACCATCTCGAAAATGGGCCATCCCTGTGGTCAGATGATGCAGTAGCTTGTCAGGGTCACTCTGTCGAGCACAGGAATCACCCCCCACGGTGATCAGCCAATGAGTGTCAGAAGGAGTTCCCAACAGACGTGGCCCCCCAGTACCTCCGTGCCCTACAGCCAATCATCAACCCTATTTTTTCCATGCAAATGTCGTATGGTACATAGGCACCATCAATGTATAACTCGGCTAGAAACGCAATCCTTCCTCGCAAGGCTAACCCGTCACAGACCCCCTATGTAACATACTGCCCACATAAGGGTCCAATGATGCACTGATCGTGGCCCTCGCAAGGTTTACCACCACCCAGTCCAGGCATCTCATGGCTACTGCCCACACAAGGGCCCAATGATGCACTGACCATGGTCCTCACAAGGTTTACCAACACCCAGTTCCAGCATCTCACGGCTACACATAGAATATGACCACGGCACCATCAATGTATGACCCAGAACCAGGCTCAATCCGACTTGGCTAGGATAACGCCATACACCCCCGTGGGTATTTATGTATATCCAAACGCATTCCTCATCTCAAGCCATCGCGTAGGCCAAGTTCAAATGCCACAACCGTAATCATATACGTCATCCACAAACACGTAAAACAAGTGAACCGGTGTGAAGTATGAGGTGTCCGGGTTGGCACTTAGACATACTATCTCAAGGTAAGAATCCCAACAAAGTCGGACAAAGGCGAACAGGATCAGTCAATGCCGGTAGAACTCAGACAAGGTCAGTAAGGGTCGATCAAAGAGGTAAAGTTTGGTCAAGTGAAGACAAGGGTAGCAAAAATGGGCGAGGTCGAAGGAACTCGGTCGAGGTCGGTTGGGTTTGATAAGGATATGCAAAAATGGGCAGTCAAGAGGTCCTTAGGTTCCTTATAAAGTTCTAAGGATGGGTTCTGCACTATGTAATCGATTTCATAAGTGTTATAATCGATTACAACAGATAGCACTTGTAAGACCCCGGGTTTGTATTTCACCAACCCACACAAGGGTGTAAGGGAACCCGGTAGCTCATTTCCCAAGAGCATACAAGCTCTATCGAGTAAGGAACCCGACAGTTCTCAAAGAAAAGGGTTTGGACTTAGTAGTTCTAAAGGGAACATCCCATCCCGGTTGAGGAACCCGGTCTCTCTAAGAAAAGGGAAGGATGAGCTTCTAGAGACAACACGTGTATGTAACCCGGTCATTTTTAAAAAAGGAACACAAGCTCAACCGAGTATAGGAGTCCGGTGACTCTTTTTTCAAGAGGACACGAGCTCATCCGAGTTAGTAACTCGGTAGATTACTGTAGGTGAGGTAACTTGAGCTCAACAGCTCTAACGTGCCACCCGGGTAAGGAACCCGATATACCTTATAAAAAGGGAAACGAGTCTTAACGACTCTAAGGGAATGACCCCGGGTAGGGAACCCGGTCTACTAACATCTGCCATCAAGGACTAAGTTACGTCCTGCATGCATGCATGCCATGTAACCCGCTCAACTCGACCTACCCATCCCGGTAGCCTACATCAAAACACAAGGGTTGATGTCTATGCGCAACACGGCCAACCCATCCCGATACTCATCACCTTCACGAACACTTCCACAAGTGCCTGAGAAACCTTTCAGCATCAAAATGCCAACTTCACACATGCACGAGGAGTCCTTAAAACATCTACTCCCCCACAAGAACGCCAAACATCAACACAAAACAACACTCAACAGATTTAAGGCATACCAAATCCCATTCATAAAAGACGTAGCTTTTCTGGGAAAAACATCACATACACCAGGGACATGCAGTTGTCATCAGGGCTGGACTCCCTGAACCCTCAAATCGTGGTACCTAAAGCTGTTAAGAAACACAATAATCTCCCATTACCTAACCAGGAGATCATTCACGAGCTTCACGGTGTGTTTGTCCTAAGCTTCAGTTTCAACCACGAAGTTCCTCTCAGTGTTGGGATTTTTGCAGCAGCTATAGTGGCTCTCGTAGGTTGGAGATAACAAAGGAGGGGTCGAGAATGAGAGGTTTCTGGGTGTGTTTTAGAGAGAAAATAGAGGAAACGAAAAGGTAGAAGAAGGAAGAGTGAACTTGTTGCTATGCTAGCCTGCTGTTTATAAATACAACTGACACAGTACATCCACTTAACATGCACGGCCAGCAACCACAGCACAGCAGAGTTGACTTACGTCTAATACCCACCAAGCATGCATACCAAGACAAAAGCACTCAAAAAGCAAGTTAGAAATCAAAAAATTAATCAATCCACATAACACATGTAATTTAATTAATATAATGCACACACATCAAGCATCCAGATTAGCAACTTATGATCTGGGTCGTTACAGACTCTTTTGAGAACTTTAAAAGGACCAATAAAACGAGGTGTGAGTTTTCGGGATTTCAAAGCTCTACCAACCCCAATCCATGGAGATGATATCCCACTTCCACTGGGGTACCTCTAAGGGTTGCAACTTCCCTACGGGTCTCTGATGTTCTATCTTAGCTTTCTGACAGACTAGACATGCATACACAAACTCACTAACCTCTTTCTTCATGTTTGGCCACCTAAACATCGTCTTGAGATCCTGATACATCTTGGTAGCACCAGGGTGGATACTCAAACTGCTCCTATGTCCTTTCTCTAAGATCATCTTCCTAAGCTTAAATACATTGCGAACACAGATTCTATCTTGAAGCCTCAAAAAATCCATCTAATCCCACATGGAAACTACTACCTTTCCCTGCCACTATGGCTTTTAACTGAGCCTTCAAAAAAGGATCAAACTTCTAGCCCTCTTTGATCTCTCCTAACAAGTCACTGGTAACCCTTAAATCTCCTAGTCTCACACTGTTAGTATAATGACCTTGTGATAATCCGGGTTGTCACCTAAGGGGGTATATTTTGGAACTCAGATAAGAAGGGGGTGTAGATAGCATCTCTTCAAAACCGGCTTCATGTGACCAGTTTATCACCACGTAAGTGGTGTATATACATAGCACTTCAGGGGAAAAGCACTGATGTATAGAAAGGAACTCAGACAAAGAAGGAAAGAGCAACCGGGTAGTGATCTTGGCTAAGCTCGTATATTCCTTTTCCTTCAGAGATCAGGGTGTGATCTCGATAGAGCTTGGTAGAGCTCGTGTCTTCCTTTTCTTTGTGGGTCCAAGTAAGTGATCTCGGATATGATACCGAGTTGCGATCTTGGATGAGCAACCGAGTAGTGATCTCGGTTGAGCTCAGGTGAGCTCAGAAGAGCTCGTATGTTGTTGACTTGTAAGAGCTACCGGGTAGAGAAACCGGAAGAGCTCGCGACCCCTTTTGATAGAGTTGCTAGGTTAGTTATCCCGGAAGTGGTTGGGAGGAACCTTGGACTGGTGAAGTACCAAGGTAGGAATTTGGAAGAGATCGAAAAAGGTCGGATGAAGTCGGGGGAGGGAGGAACCTTGGACGTACTATAATACCAAGGATGAGTTCTTATGCAATCGATTACATAAGCATTCGTAATCGGTTAAAATAGTTCGTACTTGCTGTTTAACCCGGACTTAGCCTTGTGGGTGGAATGAGTGCTCAGGAACCCAATGTATGGTAGCGAAGTTGCACTTAAGATATATATATATATATATCCAACCCGACAGCGTTAGTTATACGAAGAGAACTCGGCAAAGTCAGTAGGGTTTAGAGAACTCGGGTAGTCACACGTAACCTGTATATGAGGTATAATAAATTGACTTGCCAAAACAGTAGACCCAACTTAGCAGTCAAATATCTCTACATTTTCACTTTACACAAGTGACACAAGTTGACTCTTTGCTGGTTGTTTTGACGCGGGAAGATCCTCATATTACGATACGATGTGTGTCAATTTTCAGGATATTTAAGATATGCATGAATGAGATATTTCAGTAGAAACTTTAATTTCACCTCCTTTGCTAAAACACTTTCTCTCTCTTATTCCATATTTCCTCCATTGTTAAAGTGAGAAAAGCTTCTTAAATAACCATTCCTTGACCTAAATATCTTCACATCCAACGTAAGGATTGAAAAGAACCATTTTATAAACTAGTTTCCATCCTTTGTTAGTTGTGAAAACCATTAGGCGAGGATATCATTTCTCCAAAGAAAGTGCAAAGTTTCAACCTTTAAGAGATAAAAGGCACGTTCAGGACATCCAAGCTTGAAGAAGTTGTCCTCTAAGCCTTCCTTGCCGTTTTAAGGTAAGATATGTGAGTTTTACCGTATCTTTTGAGTTGGAGTTGAAAGGAAAAATGACCCATATGAGTTAGGGTTGGTTTTGGGTGTATTTCTCTGGAAAATATGCTTAGGAGGTTGATGTGATGAAGGTTCAACCTTGAAAGCTAACTTTTCTGGATTTTTGGGTATTTGTTATGCCTAGATATTTTGGGGGTTTACATGTCAACATTGAAGGTTTTGTATGAGACCTGGAAAAGAACTGGGTTCTTTTAATGAAACGGTATAAAACCATTCTTGATATCTTTCTTGCCTGGTGTAGGGCTTGATAAAGAAGATATCAGTGGTTTGGAACACGAGGCTGAGAGAGTCGGTGAGGTGATCAGAAGGTAAGCTCTCTGTTCTTGAGAGTTGGCTCTCTTGATTGTGTTCCACCATATTCCTAGGGAATTATGGTTATTGTATGATGCAGTGCGTGTATATAAATTGTGTGTTACTGCTTTTTGATTGAAACATACATGTAAATGATTTGCACTGTGATGTTTGTACTGTGATTGAGGAAGTCCTTTGCCCAGGGAAGCGGACCATATATGAGAGTGTAAGACTCGTCCGGGATGAGCTTCTCGAGAATTTATATACGTCTGAGTGCATGAGATGTGCACGGTTGATATACATTTGTGCATGAGATGTGCGCTGGTGAACTTGTATATCAAGATATACATTTGTGCATGAGATGTGCACTAGTGAACTTGTATATCTGTGTTGGAATGGCACGTGGGGGTGATTATATACATGTGATTTCATGAAAGCTGGGATGGCTATGTTTTTATTAAAAGGCCGGGTTGGATATGTTAATTGTAATGCCTATTTAAATGCTATGTACTGTGGAAGTGAACCAGAGGGAGGTGAGTCTCCAAGAACCCTGAGTTTACTGAGATTGTATCTCACCCAAGTTGGGGATTATATTTTATTGCAGGTGATAGCCAAAGAGCGGAGGACGAGGTCCGGGATAAGAGGCCCGAGTAGGGGTTGTTCAGTGGATCTCAATTGACAGGCCGGGTAGGCCGAGGCCAAGTTAGCTACTAATTGAGCATCCCAGACAAGAGTACGAGGCCGGGTTCAAGGAAGTGAATTTTGGAAGGCGGTCCTTTAGCGAGTTTGTTGACTCAGTTTTGTTGTGTTTTGTGACCCGGTATGGGTTTGTTTTGTTTTATGTACCTCTTGAAACAGAACCCAGGTGTCGGGATGTGTATCAAATTCCATACATAATGTTAGATTATATTGCATGACGTATGATGACGTCTTTGAAAGAAAAGGGCCTTGAAGCCCGAAGGCATGTTAGAAAAACAAAATTTTTAAAGCGGAAACACACATACCACACAAGAATCATTCTTTTGGACATAGATGTTACCTTGTTTATATTTGAAATTTGATGATCAAGGATAGGCTTGAAGATGCAAGCCCTCTAATGTTGATCCACACCACTTCTTGTCAAAACTCAAGAACACTTCTTGAAGGCTACCAACAAACACCAAAGGAGGCAGGCTAGGCACACCAATGGAGAGAAAGAAGGTTATGTTTTAAAGTGTTTTTACTTATCTAAGAGGCTCACCAATAGATGATATTGGTGGCTGAATTTTCAGCCAACACTCACACAAAGGGGCACGTGAAAATAGAGGAAAGTAGATTAGGATTTTTCCTCTTGAATTATTAGAGAACTATGATCACAATAGCACACTTTATAGAAGAGTTTG
>QARZ01040736.1:53416-88270 GCA_013407115.1 Glycine latifolia | reverse complement strand
CCTTTCTAATTGATTTTACCTACGCATATTCTATTTTTATTGCCGCACACGTCTAAGTAACCCTAATTCGATTCCTCACAATTACGGTCCTATGGATATTTTACTAAATATCGATCCCTCACATATTTAATTAAATACCCAAGCCTTAAGATTATATTCACATGTTTAATGCGATCGAAACATTAAGCTCTATTCCTAGCAATGTAACGTAACGAGTGATTAAATTCAGTTCAAACCCTAAGATTACTTTCCAGTCTCACTTAGGAATTTAAGTTCTTGATCCTAGTGATCAAATAGAATCAAGTATTAAGCGTAGAATAAAATCACCAACAAGGAATAGAACGATGCATAAATAATTAAAAGAGCATAGGGATAAGAAGAGTAAGTCTAATCCTTAGGGAAGTTTAAGCGAACATGGGCAGAACCTCCTCGAGAGAATCACCGACTAAGCTCGTCATCGATCCTCTCTTCGGTAGAATCTCCTCACAAATCTCACTCTACCTCACTTCCCTAAGTTCTACACTCACTTAATAACTTAAGAAAACAAGAAACAAGCCTAAGCTGGTGCCTTGGAGAGAAAAGAAGTGAAGAATGATGCCTCAGCCTTCAAAATCCATCCATATTTATAGGGAAGGGCCTCCTGGCTACTTGGGTCGCCTGGGCGACCAATTTACTCACAAAACAGGCACCTGGGCGAGCTAATAGCGGTTTCTGGGAACTTGTGCTCGCCCAGGCGAGTGAAATAGGCACAATTTGGCCGCCTGGGCGAGTTAATACTTAGCCATGAAGGAATTGTTGGGCCTTTGGTGCTTCTTGGGCCTGGAATGCTATTGGGACTTCATTCTTTGCTTAGTTCACTCCCAACTCTTGGTTTTCGCAAGCTTGATTCTTCCGTAACTTTAAAACCTAGCAAAATTTAAAACCTTCGATTTGGACAAAATCTTTTCAAAATATAAAAGCATAACTTAGCTTAATATAACCATCAATTAACTAGGTTTCTAGGGTTAACTTGTGAATAAATCAATTAAAATAACGGATAAGTGCCATATTTGAATCCTATTTTTACTAAAATGTGGCACTTATCACTATTCCACCTAAAGAGCCATCAGAGCTGGAGAAAGCAATGTTACAATTATCTAAGACCACCAATGAGCACATTCAGGCCACCAATGCCTTCATTAATGAGACCAGAGCTCACCATAAAAATTAAGATGCATCCATTAGGAACCTTGAAAATCAAATTGGTCAATTGGCAAAGCAACTAGCTAAAAGGTCTCAAGGACATTTCCCTAGTGACACCATGGTGAATCCAAGGGAACATGCAAAGGCAATTACTACTAGGAGTGGGAAGGTAATCACTTGCCCAGAGAAGCCTAAGGTAAGCCAAGGAGGACTTGAAGATGAAACTACTATAGTTGCTGCAGAAAAAGAGGTAGAAGAACCTTTAAACAAGCAAGAAAAGCAAGAGAAAAATTCTACACTTTCAAAGAAGCCAATGGATTTCTCCCGCTTTGAGAAGCCTCTATATCTAGTGAAGCTCAAACAACAAGCTCAAAAGCAACAGTTTGCCAGGTTTTTAGACATGTTTAAAAAATTGCATATTAATATTCCATTTGCTGAAGCTTTAGCTAACATGCCTAACTATGCAAAATTTATGAAAGAACTGTTGTCTAGGAAGCATAAATTGTAGGATTGTGAGACTATTGCACTTATTGAAGAGTGCAGTGCTATAATACAGAGGAAGCTACCTCCAAAGCTTAAAGACCCAGGTAGCTTCAATATCCCAATTGCAATAGGGAATATTAATGTGGGAAGAGCTCTATGTGACCTGGGGGCAAGCATAAATTTAATGTCGTTGTTAGTTTGCAAGTCTCTAGGAATGTCTGAATTAAAGCCCACCAGAGTTTCTCTCCAACTTGCAGATCGTTCATTGAGGAAACGTACAGTAGTTATTGAGGATGTCCTAGTTAAAGTAGATAAGTTTATTTTTCCTGAAGATTTTATAATTTTAGATATGGATGGTGAAACTGAAATACCTCTTCTCTTGGGTAGATCATTTTTAGCCACTGCTAGAGCTTTAATTGATGTAGAACAAGGGAAACTAGAACTTAGGATGGATGATGAGTCTATTACTTTTAATGTTTTTATGCTATGAAAAATCCATCTGATGAGCATGATTGTTTTAGGCTAGATGTTTTGGATAATGTAATTCATGCAGCTCAAACAGAGGAACAGGAACTTGAAGAAGTGCTAGAAATTCGAAGCCAAGAAACTGTACAAGAAGAGCTTGAGGTATTAATGGAGGTGCTTGAGGAGAAAGAAGATGACATCCCAGTTGGGGCACCAAAAGTGGAGCTGAAAGAGTTACCAGAGACTTTAAAGTACGTGTTTCTAGGTGATGAAGAGACATACCCAGTCATTATCAATAGAGGGATGGAATTTTATGAGGAAGAGCAGCTGTTGAAAGTACTCAAGGAGCACAAAATTGCTATAGGCTAGTCCATATCTGATTTCAAAGGTATTAATCCATCTTTCTACACTCATAAAATTCATATGGAAGATGATATGAAGCCAGTGAGGCAACCACAGAGGAGACTAAATCCCACTATGAAAGAGGTGGTCAAAAAAGAGGTGGTGAAGTTGTTGGATGCAGGGATGATTTACCCAATTTCAGACACCGCATGGGTAAGTCCAGTTCAAACCGTCCCTAAGAAAGGTGGAATGACTGTCATTCAAAATGACAACAATGACTAAATTCCCAGAAGAACTATCACTGGATGGAGGATGTGTGTGGATTATAGAAGGCTCAATGACGCAACTAGAAAAAACCATTTTCCACTTCCTTTTATGGACCAGATGTTAGAAAGGTTAGCTGGTCATGATTTCTATTGCTTCTTAGATGGATATTCTGGGTACAATCAAATCCCAGTAGCACCAGAAGACCAGGAAAAGACAGCTTTTACATGTCCATTTGGAGTGTTTGCTTACAGAAGAATGCCCTTTGGCCTATGCAATGCGCCTGCGACATTTCAAAGGTGCATGCTTTCTATTTTTTCTGACATGGTAGAAAAGGGTTTAGAGGTATTTATGGATGATTTTTCTATTTTTGGCTCTTGTTTTGATTCATGTTTAGCTAATTTAGCTAAGGTTTTAAAAAGATGTCAAGAAACAAATTTAGTGTTAAATTGGGAAAAGTGTCACTTCATGGTTAGGGATGGAATTGTTTTAGGCCATAAAATTTCTAAAAGAGGAATAGAGGTTGATAGGGCTAAGCTATTATTAATCAAAAAATTACCTCCTCCTATTAATGTTAATGGTGTGCGAAGTTTTCTAGGTCATGCAGGATTTTACAGGAGGTTCATCAAGGACTTCTCCAAGATTGCAAAATGTCTCAGCCAATTACTTGAAAAGGGAGTAGAATTTTGTTTTAATGAAGCTTGTATTGATGCATTTAATGTATTGAAAAATAATCTTACTACTGCACCTGTTTTAATGTCCCCTGATTGGAATTTACCATTTGAACTTATGTGTGATGCAAGTGCTTATGCAATTGGTGTTGTTTTAGGACAAAGAAAAGATAAGCGTCTACATGTCATATATTATGCTAGTAAGATTTTGAATGAGGTACAAGTTAATTATGCCACCACTGAAAAAGAAATGCTAGCTGTGGTTTATGCATTAGACAAATTTAGGTCCTATTTAGTTGGTTCTAAAGTTATTGTTTACACTGACCACGCCGCTCTTAAATTTTTAATGACTAAGCAAGATGCAAAGCCACACTTGTTGCGTTGGATGCTTCTGTTTCAGGAGTTTGATTTGGAAATTAAAGATAAAGCCGGAGTAGAAAATAAAGTAGCTGACCACTTATCAAGGATTCAAGAAAAGAGTTTGCAGGATGGACCAGAGGTGGAAATCAATGAATCTTTTCCTGATGAGGGAGTGATGGCAATCCAAGTCAGCCCATGGTTTGCAGAGATGGCCAACTACAAAGTTGTAGGTGTAATGCCTGAAGACCTCAATTATAGACAAAGAAATTCCTCCATGATTCAAAGAGGTATTTATGGGACAACCCTTTCCTTTATTTTCAATGTACTGATGGGGTGATTCGTAGATGTGTAACTGAGTCAGAGGCACCTAAAACTCTTTGGCGTTGTCATGCTTCGGATTACGAAGGACACTTCGGAGGAAATATAATAGCACAAAAGGTCTTGCAGTGCGGTTATTATTTGTCAATACTATTCAAAGATGCAAGGGATTTTGTGGACAAATGTGATAATTGTCAGAGGACGGGAAATATCTCTCGTAAAGATGAGATGCCACTGAACAACATCCAAGAAGTTGAGATGTTTGATGTATGGGGAATTTATTTCATGGGACCCTTCCCTAAATCCTATTCTAATCAATATATCTTGGTTGCGGTAGATTATGTGTCTAAATGGGTTGAGGCTGTAGCTTTGCCAACCAATGATGCGAAGGTAGTGGTCTCATTCTTGCAGAAGAATATCTTCACCCGTTTTGGAGTACCGAGAGCTATTATCAGTGATGGAGGGACTCACTTTTGTAATAAACAGTTTGCTAGTTTGCTTGCAAAATATGGAGTCCATCACAGAGTTGCCACACCATACCATCCTCAAACAAGTAGGCAAGTAGAAATTTCTAACCGAGAGCTAAAAAGAATTTTAGAAAAGATAGTTGGGAATTCTAGAAAGGATTGGGCCCGGAAGCTGGATGACGCATTGTGGGCATATCGGACTGCATTTAAAACACCTATAGGTATGTCACCATTTCAACTTGTGTACGGTAAGTCTTGTCATCTCCCAATTGAGTTAGAACATAAGGCTATGTGGGCCACTAAATTCTTTAACTTTGAACTCTCTAAAGCTAATGAAAAATGATTATTGCAATTAAATGAGCTTGATGAGTTCAGGTTAGCTGCATATGAGAATGCCAGGATTTATAAGGAGAAGACCAAGAAGTGGCATGATAACAAAATTCACCCAAAAGAATTTGAGCCAGGACAACAGGTATTGCTATATAATTCTCGCCTGAGACTTTTTCCAGGTAAGTTAAAATCCCGTTGGTCTGGTCCATTTTTAGTGCGAAAAGTTTATCCTTATGGAACAGTTAAAATTTCCCCCTTAGACAATGAAAGGTCTTTTAAAGTGAATGGATGCAGACTAAAACCTTATTTTGGTGGTCAAGTGGATAGGAATGCGGTTTCTATTCCACTGAATTCACTTGATGATTGAAAGGTGGTACGTCAAGCTCGTGACGTTAAACAAGCGCTACTTGGAAGGCAATCCAAGAGTTTTGAGTTGATCTTAACTTGTTTATTGTTCATGTTTAATTTTCTTTTTTTTATTGGTTTGAATTATGTTATGTGTTTTTAATTTTTAGTTAGTTCATTTAGTTAATTGTTAATCTTTGTTTTAGTTCTTCTGTTTAAATATTATTAGTATTATATTTAGTTTATTCCTTCTATTGTAGGTTTTTGTTATAGCTTTAGTTTAACTTAGAATCTCAATTGGTAAAAAGCTTTGAAAATGATTGTTAAGCATTCGGCCTTCCCGCACGGACCGCGTAGCATCTGGCGCGACTAGCGCCACCAATTCGAATCAAACTGGTCTTAATTGCATTACCACGCTGATCGCGTGGCTTATGGCACTATTAGTGCCACTTATTCGAATTCAGGGGTCATAATTTCAATATTGGCGCTAACCGCAGTGGAGTCCCACGCTACTCGTGCCATTGATTCGTATCCAGGTAACACTAATTGATTCTTACGTGATTCGCGTGGCTTGCGGCACGGGTAGTGCGAGTAATTCAAACTTAATGAACAACCTGAACCTTCTCACGTAATTTGCGTGGGTCATGGCGCTAGTCGCACCACAAGTTCGAAAGAATTGGGCCTTATTTCCATTTGACGCTGATCGCGCCAAACATGGCGCGGGTAGCGTGAAGGCGTCGTTTTAGTTTTTAAAAAAGGAAATTCGAACAGAAAACACGCCTCCCTTAATTCTTTCCCTAAATTTCTCTCCTTCCCTTCAATTGTATTCACTCACATTCAACTTCGTTGCCTACGTTATGCCCTAAAACATTCAATACTCCCATTATAAAATCCTAAACCCTGATTGCATTAGCAATTTCGCTCCTTTCACCATTGTTACACAAGCTCGAGGCATTCATTCATTCATTCATATTCCTTCTTTGAGGCTCAATGGCTGGCGAAAAGGTACGGTTCTTCATGGCTTGAAGTTCATAGAATGCATAGGGAGCTGTTGTCAGTGGTAAGGCTGAGGTTTAAGTCTTGAAGGAATGAACTGATTTGCAGCCCACGCGACTAGCGTGGCCACTGGCGCGGTTCGCGTCAGCTGGCAATCTTGAGTGTTCAAATGAAATTGAGAATTGCGCTGAGATTAGTTTGGGACAAGAATATTTTATGAATGAATCTTGTTTTGATTTTGTTAGAGGTTGCTAGGGTTCTATAACCACATGCATTTTTGGTTCTTTCATCTAAACTCGGAAATTATGTTGGATTTGAAATTCTTGTAGGTTTAGATATGGAATTGGTTTTTACTTGGGTTAACTAAAGTGCTTGAGATTATTTTGGGATGATTGTTTTGAGATTGGTATGAGTATATATATATATATATATATATATATATCTGATTCTTGCAATTAAATTTGTGATCAGGACTGAAACATAGTGTTTTTGTTACTGGTTTGATACTGATTGATTGAGGTGAATTGCACAGTTGAAATTGATTGATAGAAGTAATCCCTCCATTAGTGAATGCTAGTTGTGAACATGAATTGTGATCAAGGATAGCTTAGGGGTTGAGACAAATAACTTAGAGATGTTAACTAAGCTAAATCAGGGAATTCTAATTGAGTGAATACTTTCCTTATAGTTGTTTGCATTCTGATTTGGTATTACCATATTATGATGATGATAGGTTCACTTATCTGGAATTTGTTTTGATTGAGGCATGAGCTCCTATGTTTGATATCATTGCTAAGGTGGTGTAGATATTATCATGCATCCAATTGATTCTTTGGGCATGGCAAGTGTAGATTTTGACTGATTTAATGCTTTTTGGGTGTTTGTTGTGATGATGCTTATGAATTCCTTTATTAGAATTGAATGTGGATTGCTGACTATCATCCATATGAATGAATTGTGAGCATAAGTCTAGCATACTGAACATGGAGTAGGTTTGTGAGTCCTTCAAGTCTGAATGTGATTTTGACAATATTGAGTTCCCTTATATGACAAATATGTACATCAATGATTGCTTATTATGAGTAAAGTCACTTGGAACACTAATTCTTGTGTTCAATTGAGCATCACATGTCTATAATTGTTGAAATTGATCATGACTGTGAAAGTAAAGCTTGACGATAGACTGAGATAAGAGACTAGGCTTAGAATTAAATTTAGGAATTATGTTATGTCTGGATATTATTGAGATATGCACAATTACAGGATTATCATTGTGAAATCATTTTTCCTTAAAAGTTGTTAATCTTAAGCATATTGATATTGATGACTGTGACTTTTTTACCTATATGAGGATTTGTCTAGTTTTTATCTGGGACTTAAATCTGGGAATTGTCAGGTCAAGAACTCATATCATTTTTGTATTATGAATTCATCTTGAACCATATGAGTTTATTTGATATTTTCTGAGTTTCAGGGTAAACAGATTGATAAGGGCAAGAAGAAGAGCACAACTGCATCTGGCAGCAAGCGGGCCCGAGTGTCCAGCTATGATGAAGCCCGTTTCTGCTCCTTGGAGTGTCAGGAGCGCTTCGACCAGTGGTACCTGCCCAAGAAGATCATTCCAGAGAAGAAGATCTTATGGGAGTCTCTACCTGAGGACTCCCCAATTCTAGAGGTGATCACCAGGAGGCAGTGGCAGCGGCTAGTGAGCTTTCCTGAGCCGAGCTCCAGCTCTATTCTGAAGGAGTTCTTGGCTAACGTCGATCAAGAAACAGTTGCTGAGAGAAGGATCAGCTGGGTGTGGGGAATCCAGGTTCCTTTTGATGACAAGACTATCGAGAGATTCCTCGATACCAGCTACTCTCCCTTCTCCCGCTGTGAGTTCTTTCATCTCTTTCTTAGGATGCAGCCTGACGTCTACAGCAAGATGTACAGGGATGACATGCCTCAGCTAGCCGATCGGATCAAACATGGGATCACAGGTTTATACACAGCCTGGAAGACGAAGGCCGGCTTAGACTATGTGCCCGAGAAGCTGAGGAAACATGATTTGGTGGGCGATGCAGCAGTTTGGCACCAGTTTGTGAACCACATAGTCATTCCTTCTACAAACATGACTAATGTGAACCTGGAGCGGGCCACCCTCTTACACATGCTACGGGGGGAAGGTAATCTCTTTATTTCTCACATTTTGTCCAGCAGGATCCTCCATATGATCCAAGATGGTAGTAGCATGTCCTGGCTAGCTCATTCTTCCCTTATCTCGCATCTGTGCCGCCAAGCCGGTGTCAAGATCCCAGACGAGGAGCCGAGGGACGTTAGGATCGCCTCCATTATGACCCACACGACCTATCTTGATGCGATGGAGAGCGCGACTGAGGAGTAGCTTATTCGAGTTTCTAAGTTATCTACAGAGGAGCTCGCCGCTCGGAGTCCCCGTGAGGCACATCCTCAGCCACAGGCACATGCCCCACCTCCACCACAGCATACCTCATCTTCCTCTTCCACACGGAGGATCCCCAGACATGAGCTGGTCTATGAGGACTCCCCCAGCTACATTTTCATTCAGACTCAGTTGGAGTATCAGACCAGGCTGCTTTAAGACATCGTTGGACAACGGGGTATTGATTACACAACATACAAGCCTCAGGATCCACGTATACCACCACCTTCTCAACCGCCAGTTGGACACAGATCACCGACACCACCAGTTCCTACTCCTCCAGGACCCTCCAGCCTTACAGAGCCAGCAACAGACCACCCTGGTCCATCTCAGGCTGCTGAGGATGAGAGGATGGAGGGAGAGGAGTGATAAACAGGACTATTTTGATTTTCTTGTTTTTGATTTTATTTTTCTTGTTTTAATCTTCCGCACATTTACATCATTGCAGTAAACATTTGAATACTTGATGAATATATGGTAGTTGTCTTATGATTAAATTGATTATGAGTATGTCTTGTTTAGATTAATGTTTCATTCTGGTTAAGATTTCTCAAATAATGCATACGTGACTGAGTATTTTAGTAGCGCATTATCCTTGTTAGTTGTTGCTGGGGACATCAATTTTCTAAATCTAGGAATGGACGCACACACATTATTTGAAGAATCACATTCAAGAGACAAAGGATTTCTAACAGAAAATTTTGTTTGAATAAGGTGTTAGAAGTATATCTTATACATCTCAGAATTAGAATTGTTGAATTCAGTGATGAATTAAATATCTCTGCTAGGAAGCATGAGTGAGATGAAATATGGCATGGATTGCATGAATCATGATTGGAATTGTGATTGTTGGTATGTTGATGCTCATGTTGAAGTTGAAATGATGCTTGAGATGAAGTTAACAGAGTCTAACTTGAGTCTATAGCCTATGAGGATTGAGCCATACATTTTTTTTTAGAGAGATCTCACTTTGATAGTACTCTAGAACTTGCTCTGTTTCTCTGGATGCATGTATATTCTGATATGATTAAGGCAGTTTATTCTTTAAGCCAGGGCCAAATTGACTTACCTTCAGTTTTTCCATTGCTACCCATTTGAACCTAAACCTTTTTCATTCATATACCTGATATTTAGAACATATACCTTGACTACCCTATTTGAGATTGGAGGAAGAAAGAATTAGAACCAAGACCACTAGATATTGGAATACAGAAAGATGAGTGCCCAAAGGAAAGAAAAAGAAAGGGTAAGAGGAAAGACAAAGTTACCCAAGAAGATAATTATGGTTGGGTGTTAAAGTGCCAACAGAACAGATCTGGCAAAAACCAAATCTAGTGAATAATGCTGTTGGGAAATAACAAGTCTGAAATACCAGCTGGTGGATCTAAATCCATCTCCTCTTTAAGAGATGAGAGTGAATAAGTTATATCTTGTCTGAGTGGACTTGGGGAATTTCTATCTAAATCCAATCTTAACTTAGCTATTATCCAGAAATCTTCCTACGCCTAAGCCAGGCCAAGTTACAACCTTATAAAGACCTTTTGATCAGTTATGCATGCATTTATGTTTCTTATCTTCAGGAACTTGAGAACATGATCAAGCTTATGGTAGTGCTATAACTGTGTGGATTGAGTGATTATAATAACCCTTATACACTTGAGTGATGAGTGCATTACATATATCTTGGTGAGGAATACTCAAGTGAAACTCTTACAGTTGATGGAATTGAAAGGTGTTATTGAAACTTTGATGTGAAAATTGATTATACTCCGCATTGTGATTCTAAGATTGTTAAATGTGATGTTATGCTTGATTGTTGATCCTTGCTTTCCATCTTGAATTTTTGTTTATTGCTGAGGACAACAATATCTAAATCTGGGAATTATTTGATATGCTGCTAGCATATATTAGTTTTTAGGGTTAATTGAGCAAGTACTCATTCAATAACTAATAATATAGGATAGAATTAGTTAAGTTATTCAATTGTTTGTTTATTATTTCATTTAATATTATTTTTGTTAATTAGGAACCAACAAGAGAGGAAAAGAAGCCAAACGAAGCAGCTTGTGCTTTCGAACATCCCACGCGATCAGCGTGGGACCCTGCGCTAGTAGCGCCATACTTCTAGGGTAGATGATTCATCTCGAACATCCCACGCAATCAGCGTGGGACCCCGTGCTAGTAGCGCCAGAATGTCAGGAAGAGGATTTTAATTCGAACATCTCACGTGATTAGCGTGAGATGCCACGCGATTTGCGCCACAGTTACACAGTTTCCTGTTTTAAAAGATTTGGCATGAAAATAGCTTGGGAAAAAGGTCCTTGTTACTTGAATTAAATATATGGACGTTTGGGAGATAAAAGAACACACTTTTGGCACAGAAAAACACACAGGAACGCAGGGAGAAGTTAGAGAGAAGATCAAAGCCAGAGATTAAAGGAAGATTGAGAACTTTGTAATGTTTCTACTGTCTTTGTATTTCTTGAGGTTAGATATGAGTATGTCTGGCTAAATTTCTTTATTGTGGTCAGGGCCATAACCAATGTGAACTCCTCTGTAACTTGATTGGCATTAATATGAAATTCTGATAATTGTTTTATTCTACTTTGTTCTTCATTGGATTATTCTTTATTAGTTTTGGTCATTCTAGTAAAGTTCTGAGGGTTAGAGTTTACAATAGGGATATTGGAACACTAACTCCTGAAAGCAGTAAAATAACAGCTTTTACATTGCCTACAGATAGGAATGTATGATTGCAGAAATTACATGATGTATTCTCTTAATGCTTAGCTTGATAGGAAATCACTAAGGAATTAGGATTTCTAATTGGGTTAAAGGGTTAATTTACTAAGGGATTAGGATTTAGCCAATTATATGGAAATACATTCTCTAAACAATTAGAAGTAATTGAAATTAATAACCAAGTCAAGTAAAGGAGGTAGGGAACAAATGGGATTGTTCTCTGGCCACAATTATTTCTCATCACTGCGTAATAATCAATTTAAATTCGTTTTGACTTTTCGTTAATTTTCTGTTATTTCCTTACTTTGCGTAATTCCTAAAATACAACCATATCGTCTTCCAATTTATTATTTGTCTTCAATTTCTAAGATAATAAGCTGTGATAAGATTGCATTCAATCCGTGTGTAGACGATACTTTACTTACTCACTTTATTACTTGAAACGAACGGTACACTTGCCGATCTCGCAACAACTACCTTGGTAATTCGAGTTCCTACCTTGGTACGAGCTCTTCCGGTCTCTCTACCTGGTAGCTTTTACAAGTCAACCACACACGAGCTCCTTCGAGCTCACCCGAGCTCAACCGAGATAACTACCCGATTGCTCATCCGAGATTACAAATCGGTAATGCATTCGAGATCACCCGAGCTTATCCGAGATCACAACTCAAACCTCAAAGAGAAGGAAGACATGAGCTCTACCAAGATCACTACTCGGTCTCTCAAGGAGAAGGAATATACGAGCTCAGCCGAGTTCTCTACCCGGTCGCTTTTTCCCTCCTTGTCCGGGTTTCTTTTTATACATCAGCGTTTTTCTCAAAAGTGCTATGTATATGTATATACCACTTACGTGGCAATAACCCGGTCATGCACCAACCCGGTCTTCTTATAATACTACCATACCACACAACCCCGGATTTGAAAAGGTGCTATCTACACCCCTTTTATCCGAGTTCCAAAATACACCCCCCTTTTGTGCCAATCCAGTCACATGAACCTGGCTTTGAAGAGATTCTATCCACACCTCCTTCTTATCCGAGTTCCAAATACACCCCCTTATGCGACAACCCGGTCATATGAACCCGGATTTTTGCAGGGTCATTATATTCACCCCCCTTAAAATAATTTTGTCGCCAAAATTCAAAACCATACCTGCTAAATAACTCGGGGTATAGTTGCATAAGCTCC
Organism: Glycine latifolia; assembly: GCA_013407115.1. Lineage (NCBI taxonomy): Eukaryota > Viridiplantae > Streptophyta > Magnoliopsida > Fabales > Fabaceae > Glycine > Glycine latifolia. The sequence continues at coordinate 75,674 of QARZ01040736.1, read as the reverse complement.
TGTTCCCGCTCCCATGTAGCTTCCTCTAGGGTCCTCCCTTCCCATAAAGCTTTGACTATCGGAATAGTTTTACTTTGTGTCTTCTTCTCCATCCTATCAAGAATCTAAGACGGTCAGGTAGGACAAGCCAGATTTTCTCTGATTTGAACAAAACCAGGTTCTACCACATGCGACGGATTAGGCACGTATTTCCTGAACTGAGAAACGTGAAAGATATCATGCAACCCAGACAATTGGGGAGGCAAAGCTAGCCTATATGCCACTGGTCTATTCTCTGAAGAATTTGGTAAGGAACAATGAATCTCGGACTCAGATTCCTCACACCCAATGCCTGTCCAACCCCAGTTACTGGCGATAACCTCAGAAACACATGATCACCCTCATCAAACTGCAATGGGTGATGTTTGCTATCGTAATAGCTCTTCTGCCATTTCTGAGCTTGCAATAACTTGTCTCTGATCATGCGGATTTGCTCAGACGTATCTTGAACCATCTCAGGTCCAAGAAGCTGTCTCTCTCCCACTTCGGTCCAGCAAGTAGGAGTCTGGCACTTCTGACCATACAACGCTTCATAGGGTGCCATATGTTAGACTTTTGGCAAGCGTACCAATTGTCGTTGTAAGTTACAAAATTTATAAAAGTTCGTCTCCACAGGGACTTGTGCTACTCAATTAATCCAAATAAAACTTAACAGTTTAATAGTTATGTACAACGAGTATGGTCGAAGTTTTGATGGTTTTACGGAAATAACGAAAGATTACAGAAGATTACGGAAACTAATAAAATGATTTTAATTAATTCAAGAAAAGCGTAGGATTTGGATTTCATCATTCATACCCTTAGTATCCAATTAATATTACCATGTATAAATCATTTTCTATTATTACTGATGCACACATTGATTAACCTCGAATCAATCCCTCGCAATTGAGTTCTAAGGATATTTACCGAATATCGATCCCTCACATATGAAGTAAATAACCCAGCATTAAAATCATAATCGCGTGCTATTTGCAATCTAAATGTTATGCTCTATTCCTAGCAACGTAGGGTAAAGAGTAAAATTATTCAGTTCAAATTCTAAGAGTACTTCCCAGTTAAACTTAGAATCCAATTTCATGAAACTAGTGATCAAGTAGAATCAAGCATTAAGAACGGAATAAAATTACCAATAATAAATAGAAAAGACTTATGCATAAATAAATATTAAAAGAGATACTTAAAAGTAGAAGATTACATCCAATCCTGAAGAGAAACTAACGAATCATGGAGAGAACCTCCTTAAGAGAAGAATTGATGAAGGGCCACATCACCACTTCTTTCCGATAGAGTCTCCACATTAAATCTCACTTCTCTCACTTTCCTAACTACCTAATACTAATATTTAAGAGCCTAAACTAAAGAAAAAGCTTAGAAGAAGCAAGGAAGAGAAGAATGGAGGTTGAGAGGAATTTGAGTTGAAGAAGTGATGCATTTGCCTTGGGGGTGCTTGGGTATTTATAGGGGCTGATCTGCTCGTGTTTGGTCGCCCAAGCAACCATTTCCTTCATGTTTTACTCGCCCAAGCGAGTTTAAGGCCCATTTGCACGTCCACTTGGCCCACTTGGATGCCACTTGCTATTGTTAACTCGTCCAAGCGACCAGATACCACTATATTCACTCGCCCAAGCGAGTTAAAGCACCTTCTGGAGAATTCTTTTTGGGCCTTGGGCCTGATTTGCTTGATGCACCTCCCAGGTTTGCTTTATGATCCCTATTTGCTTGCTTTTTTTTTTTTGGAAGCCCCGAAAATCCTTGGAATCAATCAAAATACAAAACATGTTGGATTAATCTTCCGAAATATGACAAATGACATGTATACAAGCAATAGGAGCTATTTAACTAGGTTTAGGGTAAATTTATGATAAAAGCTTATGAAATCAAAGGATAAGTGCCTTTATTTAAAACATGATTTTAACTAAATTAGGGCACTTATCACACCCCTTAACCTAGAATCTTGCTTGTCCTCAAGCAAAGTAACTAACACTATAATTAATAGGAACATAGAGGATGAACATGCTTTGTAAAGAATCAACTTTTTAGAGTGATCAGAACATGTTTCAAATTAGTAAACCTCAAGAATTTGAAACAAAAGATGAAATTTTCAAAACCAAATGAGATTAAGATCAATTCACATTTCATTTCTAAAGAACATCAGAGGAAACATGTGCTTGATTTTAAACAGAGGAAAACCTCTCAAAGGTGTTTTAATTCTCACAGGTGAGTGTTTAGTCTCAATTCCAACACTGATACTTTATAGATCCATTTTGCAGTTCATTTCCCATCAAATCAAAATACATACTTATCATGGATCATTAGGGCTTTTAGGTTGGGCCTGGCTTTGAAAGAAATCTTGGTTTTTCTGGATATTCAAAGTTACCTTGAGAATAGCAGAGCAACTAAAGATAAAACAATTAGATTATCACTTCCTATTTCTTCTTTTTTCTTCCAAGATATCCATGTTTATCAATTTTTTCCATTTCACCCAAATACTTTGTACAATACTTTAAAACACAAGGAATTTGTTTCCTTTTCTTTTTCTTTCTTTCTTTCTTTCTTTTCTTTTATTTATCACATGAATAACATATAGCCACATTTAAAAGTCTATTTCATCGCATGAGCTACCCAAAAAGTTTCCATCAACAAAATATTTCCCTTTTTGCTCTCCTAACCTAAGGTGAGGTAAGGAATTCTTATCCTAGGTTAGGGTTCCAATAAAATATTAAGTGTTTGGCTCAAAAGGGTTTGCAAATGGTAAATCATTATATTCATGTTGGGATAGCTTTTTGGCCAGTGGCTTTAAAAGATGTTCAAAAAGAAAGAAGGCCTAAATCATATCAATGCATCATATGTTATGACAATTAGAAATTCATGCAAAATCAATTATAAACATATCTGTGCGGACACTCAATGTAATTTATGTGGTTGCACACACTCACTAGGCTTAAGGTCTGTTTTCATGTTCAAATGAAATCAATGTTTCGAAAGATATTCTTTATTAATTCCATGTAAAAAGTCTTGCCTTCATTTGATATTTGAAAACCATTCCATTTTTTTTCATTCTCAAAGTTTCAAAAAAAATCATTTTGTGGTGTCTGATCCAAAAAACAAGTTTTAAAATATTTATATCTTTTGATTCTTTTTAAAACATGTTATATCAGTTAAGTCCCAAAAAGATTTATACAACTATGTTAACAAAACACCTCTGTGTGCAATACCAAAAAGAATTATAAATGCACACAACTATTCAAGCAAACATAGTAACTAAATAAACAAAGTACTGAATTTAAACTACAAAGTAGTAAAGAAATTTAAAAACAATGTCACTGATTTTTGAAGATCGTAGCTGAGGAGCTCGATGTCCTCCATTCAGATAATCAATAGGATATGCCACGTTCTTCTTCTTCACCTGCTTTGCTACTCCCCCTAACCAATGGACCTATATCCCAGTTCTAGTAGAACAGATGATACTTTCCAAAAAGACATAAAATTCAAAAAGTAAAGTTAATAAATATAAAACATAAGACTCAAATTTTAAAAGAAAGCTTAAAAACACTGGGTTGCCTCCCAGGAGCGCTTCTTTAACGTTGTATTAGCTGGACGCCTTTGTTATGGCTTTGGCTCCCAGCAATTGGACAATAGAGATGAGCCTCTGGCTTTTGTATTTTCCTCCAATATTTTCACTAGTTTCTTTTCTTTTTTATAGAGCATTGATTTATTGATAACTGGTTTCTTTAAATTTCCTGCAAGGAAAACATTGTTAGCATGTGGAGGTACTGCGTTTACCTTTGTTTGTGATTCTTGATTCTTTTCTTCCTCTAATAATTCCTCAAAGAATGATTGTTGGTAAGGAATTTCTTTGAAAGCATCTGTTTGTTGGAGATGATCTAAACTATCTTCTTCTTCAGATTCACTCATCTCCTTCAATGCTTCAGTTGATATTTTTTCTGAACGATCTTTTCCTTGAACCAACTTCTCGAAGTCAGAAATTCCTCCATTCAAGACATCCACTCTAAAACATCCTCTTGGTTCTTTTGGATTTTCATGTATGTTTGCTAAAAAAGATCCACCTCTAATCTCAGATAGTTGTTTTGCAAGTTGTTCAACCTAAACTTCAAGATTTTTGATGGAAGCATCAGTGTTCTTTTGATTTGAAATGGACATCTGTATAAACTGAGTTAGAGTATCTTCCATTTTTGATATTCTATGAAGCTGAGCTTCTTGTTGTTGTTGTGGTGGGACCTTATTTGAAGAACCTGCATAAGAGTTGTTAGAGGGACCTACAAAAGAAGAGTTAGTGGGACCATAATATGCATTATCATTTTGTTGCCTCCAGCCATAAGGCTGATTTGAGCCTAGACCACCTATGTAGCCTTGGTAATTTCCTTGAAAGTTTTGCTGAGGCCTAGTTTGATTCTGCAAATAATGGACCTCCTCTTGTTGGCATTCATGAGGTGCTTGTTGAAATTGTTGAGGAAGTTGGCCTATTTGTTTTGTTAAGGCCTCTAATTGTTGAGTCAAGAGTTTATTTTGAGCTAGAATTGCATTCTGAGTATCCAGCTCAATTATACATTTTCTTTGAATCGGAGATATATTATGATGAGATTGGTAATCACTGGCTGCTATGGAGTCAATGATTACAACTGCTTCCTCCGGGCTCTTTGACATCATTGTACCTCCAGCTGAGGCATCAAGAATCATCTTTGTTTGAGGTTTCAAACCACTGTAGAAAATATGTAGTTGTGCAGCATCATCAAAGTTATGGTTTGGGCACCTCCGCAGTAAAGATTTGAATCTCTCCCATGTTTCACAGAGAGATTCATTAAACCCTTGGGAAAAAGTAGCAATTGCTGATTTTGCATTTATGAATCTAGATGGAGGAAAGAATCTGGCAATGAATTTCTCATCCACTTCTTCCCAAGTGCTAAGACTTTTATTTGGTTGGGATTGAAGCCAAGTCTTTGCCTTACCTATCAAGGAGAATAGGAAAGCTCTGAGATAAACAACTTCAGCATCTGCATCAAAGGCTCCCATGGTAATGCACAGCTCCATGAAGGTAGACAAATGAGTGTATGGATCTTCATGATCTAGTCCAGCGAATGGATGCGATCCAATAAGACTGAGCAATGCGGGCTTTAATTCCACAACCTTCTTACTGAAAGGAGGAATGACTATGCTGTTGTAATACTTTGGTCTTTGTTGATACGCATAGTCACCAAGAGTCCTCCGTGGTGGTCTATTTTCTTGTCCCCCTCCTTTATCAACCATAATATAAATTATAGGTGGCTTTACTAGTGAAGAAGAATCAAAATAGAAGAAGATTTTACTCGGTAGCTTTTTGGCTGTTTGTTTCTTTTCCTTTATGGTCTTGGTAATTTCTAAACTTAATAACGATGTATCTGCAAGAAATTTACCTCAAAAGGAAAAAAGACAAACTTGCAATAATTCGTAAGTACCGAGGTTACGGAAAATAAAATAAAATAAAAAAAGAGAATTTATAAAAAATTAAAATAATGAAAGTAAAGATAAAGTCCTATTCAACTGAAAAATTAAATTTGAAAGAACTGAGCGAGCGACTCAAGTCCCCGACAACGGCGCCAGAAACTTATTAGACTTTTGGCAAGCGTACCAATTGTCGTTGTAAGTTACAAAATTTATAAAAGTTCATCTCCACAGGGACTTGTGCTACTCAATTAATCCAAATAAAACTTAACAGTTTAATAGTTATGTACAACGAGTATGGTCGAAGTTTTGATGGTTTTACAGAAATAGCGAAAGATTACGGAAGATTATGGAAACTAATAAAACGATTTTAATTAATTCAAGAAAAGCGTAGGATTTGGATTTCATCATTCATACCCCCAGTATCCAATTAATATTACCATGTATAAATCATTTTCTATTATTACTGATGCACACATTGATTAACCTCAAATCGATCCCTCGCAATCGAGTTCTAAGGATATTTACCGAATATCGATCCCTCGCATATGAAGTAAATAACCCAGCATTAAAATCATAATCGCGTGCTATTTGCAATCTAAACGTTATGCTTTATTCCTAGCAACGTAATGTAAAGAGTAAAATTATTCAGTTCAAATTCTAAGAGTAGTTCCCAGTTAAACTTAGAATCCAATTTCATGAAACTAGTGATCAAGTAGAATCAAGCATTAAGAACGGAATAAAATTACCAATAATAAATAGAAAAGACTTATGCATAAATAAATATTAAAAGAGATACTTAAAAGTAGAAGATTAGATCCAATCCTTAAGAGAAACTAACCAATCATGGAGAGAACCTCCTTAAGAGAAGAATTGATGAAGGGCCCCATCACCACTTCTTTCCGGTAGAGTCTCCACATTAAATCTCACTTCTCTCACTTTCCTAACTACCTAATACTAATATTTAAGAGCCTAAACTAAAGAAAAAGCTTAGAAGAAGCAAGGAAGAGAAGAATGGAGGTTGAGAGGAATTTGAGTTGAAGAAGTGATGCATTTGCCTTGGGGGTGCTTGGGTATTTATAGGGGCTGATCTGCTCGTGTTTGGTCGCCCAAGTGACCATTTCCTTCATGTTTTACTTGCCCAAGCGAGTTTAAGGCCCATTTGCACGTCCACTTGGCCCACTTGGATGCCACTTGCTATTGTTAACTCGTCCAAGCGACCAGATACCACTATATTCACTCGCCCAAGCGAGTTAAACACCTTCTGGAGAATTCTTTTTGGGCCTTGGGCCTGATTTGCTTGATGCACCTCCCAGGTTTGCTTTATGATCCCTATTTTCTTACTTTTTGTTTTCGGAAGCCCCGGAAATCCTTGGAATCAATCAAAATACAAAACATGTTGGATTAATCTTCCGAAATATGACAAATGACATGTATACAAGCAATAGGAGCTATTTAACTAGGTTTAGGGTAAATTTATGATAAAAGCTTATGAAATCAAAGGATAAGTGCCTTTATTTAAAACATGATTTTAACTGATAGTCCTCTTGGTCTGCCCATCCGTTTGTGGATGATAAGTCGTACTAAGTCGAAACTAGGTCCCAAAAGCCTCTTGAAGAGCACCCGAAAACCTTGAAGTAAACTTGGGATCTCTATCACTAATAATGCTTTCTGGAACACCATGAAGTCGGAATAGTGTAGTCAGTTTGAACAGGTAAGAAATGAGCCGACTTGGTCAGCCTATCCACAATCACCCAAGTGGAATCGCATCCGGGTTGTGTCCTCGGCAATCCAGCCACAAAATCCATGGAAATACTTTCCCATTTCCATTCAGGAATTTGCAAAGGTTGCAATAGGCCTGACGGTCTTTGATACTCAATTTTGACCTTCTGACATACCAAACATTTTGTAACATGCTCGACTATATCCCTTTTCATTCTGGGCCACCAAAAACTTTTCTTCAAGTCTTGATACATTTTAGTGGAACCCGAATTCTCCCAAGTTATATCCTTCTACCAGGGTAATGACTTTACATCCTCATCCCAGTCCTGGGCATCCCGGATTCTCATAACCAATTCATTGTCCACCTTGATCTTTCTCAACTCAAGACCCCAGTCAACTTCAAGGATAGTCAAGTGCATATCCCGGAAATTCTTTATCAACTTGCATTCTTCAATCATCATGCAAGCTATACTTATGTGTTTCCTGCTCAGAGCATCCGCCACCACATTGGCTTTTCTGGGATGGTACCTCAGCTCAAAATCATAATCTTTGATAGAACATTTTTGCTTTTTCAAAAAGATAGAACATTCAGATTTAATGTGGCCTGGTTTGCCACATTCAAAGCAAGTGAAGTTGTTGTCATTTCTTTTGTTGTTGTTGTTGTTGTTCTTTGTGAACTTCTTATTCTTGTTTCTTCTCAAGAATTTGCTGACCTTTTTCAAGGCTATGCTTTTGTGTTTCTTTTCTACATCTTCATCATTGGTTAGTTGTGACATTTCAAGTTCATACTCAAGAAGCTTACCAAATAGTGCAGCCATAGACATTTTGGATAGATCTTTTGATTCTTTGATTGCTGTCACCTTTGGTTGCCATGGTCTTGTGAGACACTTTAAGATTTTGATATTCAACTCTTCAGCATCAAAGATGTTTCCAAGACCAAGAAGATGATTTACTATGTGAGTGAATCTTGTTTGAAGCTGAGATATGTTTTTGTGGGATTCATCTTGAACATTTCATACTCATGTATTAAGGCATGTTTCCTTGATCTTCTTACTTCATCTGTACCTTTATGAGTTATCTACAACATCTCCCACATCTCCTTTGCACTTTTGCACCTAACTATTCTAAAGAATTCATCAGAAGAAAGTGCAGAAGTAATCATATTCTTAGCTTTAAAATCATATTGAACAACTCTCTTTTCAGCATCTGTCATTTCACCCATTCTTTGGGAATCATATCATTACCAACAGCTTTTATAGGAATCACAGGACCTTTTTCTATTTCATTCCAAGCACCTAGGTCATTTGATTGAATAAAGATTTTCATTCTATTTTTCCAAAAACTGAAGTGCTCTCTTTTCAAACATTGGAGGATGATTGAGGGAAGCACCCTCCTTGAAGGTAATTTATGTGGTATTCATTTTCTTTTTAAAGAAATATAGTGATCTTGAATAACACTCATGAACCTACTCTGATACCAATTGAAAACAATAGGAATACCCACAATAACCAAGAGGGGGTGAATTGGTTAAAACTTGGTCTTTTAAAATTTCTTTATAAAATCAGAGTAAGGATCTTAATCACTTTTAAATCAAGAATGCTTTTAATCAATCAATCACTCAGCTCAAGAAATCAATAGTTCAAAATAGAACTTGTTGAGTAATGATAAAAATACCAAGAACAAATAAACAAGATGACTAATAGAGATTGAGAGAGAGAATTAACACTAGAATTTATACCGGTTCACTTCTCAAGAGAAGCTACATCCAGTTTCTTCTAATCAACACTAGATTAGAGTTCCACTATTATAAATTTTAGTTCTTACAAGCTTTATTACAAACACTCTTTATCAACTCTAGATAAAGAAAAGAAATCTAACACCCTATTAGACTTCTAGTGAACAAGAACCAAATAACACTACTCTGTTCTTCCCCAGAGAACACTACTCTAGTACAAGCTTCAAAGAACAATTTACAATAGCACCAAATAACAAAAATTGCAAAAACAAATTTACAACCAAAGAGAATGGAGAGAAACAACCTGATGATCCAATGAATATGAATGCATGTGGTTTATCAATCAGAGTTGAATGAACAAAATGAATTTTAGAACATGCTCTCCTATTCTTCTTTGAAAACTCTTGCCCAAGAAATCATTCAATACCCATGAAGATTAAAGAGTGGGACAAGAAGTTAGTTAACCCAGAAAATTACTTTCTAACTTTGTGAAGGCCTGTGTGTATTTAGAAAATTCGAAGTATTCAAGTTAAATCTCAAGCCAAGCCTCACTCCTATTTATAACAGCTTTTTGTAACTAATTGTAATCGATTAAACGCGCCAAATAATCGATTAAAAAGCCACTTAATCGATTAATTGAGCTGTAATCGATAAAAGTAGTGAAGAAATGTTACAGAAGTAGCTTGTGTAATCGATTACAAATCATGGTAATCGATTAAAGCAGTAAACCATGTTTTTCTAAGAAGCCTTGTGTAATCGATTACAAGAACTGGTAATCGATTAAAATAGTAATGCATGTTTTTTCTTTTAACACTATGTAATCGATTAAATTGTTCTTTAATGCTTTTCCATATTTAAAAACAAAGCAAATAATCGATTAAACCGTAGTGTAATCGATTAAAACAGTAAGTTTTTCATTTTTCCAAAAACATTTCCTATTTAGTTCTTTTCAAAAATTGCTTTAGTTCTTTGATGAAGACATTTAAGCATGTAAATGATTAAGTGCATGCAATGCAAGGATCAACAGATTGGCCTCTTCATACACTTCAATTTGAATTACATTCTTCAAGGCATGTGAAAAGCTCAAAACATTCTTCCAAGTCCTAAGCTTCAAACTTCAAGTTGTTCCCCCTGTATCCAACATTAGTGGGATAATGCTTGCCAATGCATGGAGGCAGAAGGCCGGGTAGTAACTTGGGAAACCTTCAAGGAAGTATTTCTGGAGAAATACTTCCCAGAAGATGTGCAGAACAAGAAGGAAATGCAGTTCCTAGAGCTTAAACAAGGGAGCTGGACCGTAGCTGAGTATGCGGCTAAGTTTGAGGAGTTGGTGAGGTACTTTCCTCACTATCAAGGATAGGATAGTGAGAGTTCAAAATGTGTAAAGTTTCTGAACGGTCTACACTTCGAAGTAAAACAAGCCATAAACTACCAAGGAATCCATTAGTTCCCGGTCTTGGTCAACATGTGCCGGATATGGGACGAGGATTCCCGAGATAAAGCAGATTATTACCGGAGCACTGGCCCGGTAAAGGATAAGAAAACTGGGTTATGAAATCGCGGGAAACCCTACACCATCACTCGTAAGCCATACGGTAACAACCCCAGCCATCCAAGAGTTGCTGCTACGAGTTCTTCTGGAGGAAATGGTACTATACCTTCTAACTTTCCAAATTGGGTTACCTATTTCAAGTGTGGTAAGCTTGGGCATATCTCTACTGAATACAGGCAAGGTCCAGTTTGCTTTAATTGTAAAGAGATAGATCACTTTCAAATGAACTTTCCACATCCTAAGAGAGAGAGGAATGGAAGTGGCCAACAGGACCAACCCGGACAACCAAGGATCACAGGAAGAGTATTTACTCTTAGTGTTGTTGAAGCCTCAAATTCCCGAGATCTAATCCAAGGTAAATGTTTCATAAACGGGATTTCTTTACTTGTGCTTTTTGATTCCGGTGCAACCCATTCTTTTATATCCCGGTTATGTGTAGAGTCTCCTTTAAATAATAAACTTATAGTCAAAACCCAGGCTAGGGAGTCTGTGGTGACTTCCAAGGTATGCTTAAATTGTCTTATGGAAATTTCTGAGAGGAAATTCTGTGTTGACCTGATTTGTTTGCCTCTTAGTCAAATCGATGTCATTTTGGGAATAGACTGGTTATCTTTCAACCAGGTTTTTTATTGAATTGTTTTGATAAAATGGTCATGTTTACCAACCGGGACGTAAGAGATAAAGGGATGTTTATCTCGGCCAACCGGGTTATGTCCTCTTTGAAAGAAAATGCTCAAGTATACATGATCCTGTCAAACCTGGGCATGGAAACCAAGGTTTCTCTGGACGACCTCCCCGTTGTTAGAGAGTTCCCCGGAGTGTTTCCCGAGGATATATCCGGGTTACCACCAAAGAGAGAAGTGGAATTTTCCATAGATTTGGTGCCCGGTGCTGGACCTATATTTGTAGCTCCTTATAGGATGTCTCCTATAGAACTAGTTTAGCATAAGAAACAGTTAGATGAGCTGTTGGTATAATAACCTTGATTTGTAAAAAAAAAAATAAATAAATAAAAAAATAAAAAAAAATAAATCCTGGCCTGTGAATAGTACCACGCGATTAGCGTGGATACGGCGCCGTTAGCGTGGGAGACGCGCCTGATTGGCGCGATTAGCGTGGATTATGGCGCGGTTAGCGCCAGAATGGCCCTGGAAGCCATTTCTTGCGCTATGTTGGCGCGATTAGCGTGGATGATGGCGCGGTTAGCGTGAGAATGCTCCAGAAAGCCATTTCTTGCGCATTCTTGGCGCGATTAGCGTGGAGAGTGGCGCCAGTAGCGTGGGGACGCGTCCAGGACCCTATAAAAGGGTTATTTGGACGGATTTCTGGCCCAAAATTCGTTCTTCTTCTTCCTCGAACTTCCTTCTGCCATTAACGACCAGAGAAGCTTCATATCTTTTCCATACTTCATCTAAACACCTTCTACCCAACTAGGAAAGTGATTAGAACCTCGAGATGAACTAGATCCTAGCTTCAATCTCTCGAAAAGGTAGCCAATCGGAGAAATCCCGTTCTCTAGGGAATATCCTCAAAGCTTGGTTTTTGAGAAGAAAGGAGTGATTTCAGAGGCGTTCAAGCTTGGAAAAGCTATCCTCTGACCTTCCTCGATAGTCTAGAGGTAAGAAACTCGATCTTTAACCGATTGAATTGTGAAAATGATTTTGGATGAATTATGATGGAATTTGGATAAATGAGTGAGTTAGGGTCGAAACTAGGCTTGGATTCTTTAGAGATATATGCTCAGGAGGTTGTTCTGAGGAAGTTTGAGCCTTGAATCTTGAGTATTGATGAAGTTTAGTTTTGACTCTGACCTCTATATGAGTAGGAAGAATGTTGATATAATGATGAGTGTGAGCCTAAGTACCTTTACAAAAGATGTTCAGGAGGCTAAATAAACGGTGAAAATGTGTTGAAATAGCCGTTCTGATAAACTTGTAAAGTATAGATAATTGGCCTGGTTAAGGCCAGTGAATCCTTTGAATTGGCTCATACCGAGTCTTGTAGGGACTCTAATGCCTTAATTAGGCAAAAATGAATCCTGTTGAGGGTTTGTGAACCGCCAATAAGGTGGTTAGCTTTGATAACCCTAAGATAGAAAATAGAGAGGTTGAAATGGAAAGAAATCGTGTTTCTTTTCATTCTAACGGTCGAGAACTGTTATATAGTGTTTGAATTCCTTGTTAGGTTATTGATATATGCTTGTTGCCTTGATATAGGGCGTGACACCGAGGGTGTTGGTGGCGTAGACCACGGTCCAGGGATTGGACAGCAGAGCACTGCCTTGTCAGGTAAGCTCTTTGTTCTTGGGACTGTTCCCACTGCTGTGTTCCACCATACTCCGAGGGAGTGATGGTTACATTCATGATGCATGTGCATTGCATTGGTAATTACAATATTCTCATGATGATATATATGCATTATGCTATGCTTTGTATGTATGATTGTGTTCTGAATAGATCTTCTGGCCAGTAGATAGATATGGACCTCCCTAGGAGTTGAGCGCACCTCCTAGTTTGGTTTGCTCCATAGGAGAGATTCCTTAAGACCAAGAGATAGGTGGACCCGTTGCGGATGAGACCTATTCTCGGAGGTACCATATGTCGTGCGTCCTTGTGTAGGGGTAGCTCCCGTTGGATGACACGAGGTGTGAGTTCCGGTCTCACACTAGATGCTGATGATGATGCATCTTTTTGATAAGGGTGATGATGATCCCTTAATACCAAGAAATAGGTGGTCCCGTTGCGGTTGAAGCCTATTCTTGGATGTGCTATGTGTATATGTATTGTTGTGAGGGCCGGGAGGCCTAGTTATTGTGATACTTATGATGCTGTGTGCCTTGAAAGTGAGCCAGGGGGAGGGAAAAGCCTCCAAGAGCCCTGAGCTTACTGAGATTTTTATCTCACCCCTGTTTGGGGATGTTATTTTCAGGTGATGCTGCTGGCAGAGACGAAAGGTCCCAGGGCGGGAGGCCCCAGTAGGGACGGACTCTGTGTAGCTGTTGGGACAGTTTTTGGGAGCTTTGTGGCTCAGTTTTTGTTAGTTATGTTATTGTTTTGTACCCCTGAGAGGGAAGATATGCATGTGCATATATTTTGAGCCTGTATAGTGTATGTACAGAGTATATTGTATTATGTACATATGATTAACTCTCCTGGTATATATGTATAGATATTATAGTCTCATCTGCCGTTGTTTTTGAGTTATCTGGATCCCTATGACTTTTGTGATGTTTTGGCATTCGTTTATGTTACTTTTATGCGTACCATACATAATGAATCAAGAGATACGATTTTGAAAAACGCTTCCGTGGTTGTAATTACTTGTTTTTATATTAATTACTGCGCTTATCTGATTAAGTAATATGTTAATACACCGGATGCATACGGGGTGTTACAGTTGGCTAAGCAGTTTGTGCGGCCTAGTATGTCTCCATGGGGAGCACTCATGCTACTAGTGAAGAAAAAGGATGGAAAGATGAGACTATGTGTAGACTATCATCAGTTAAACAAGGTGACAATTAAGAATAAGTATCTTTTGCCTAGGATAGATGATCTTATGGACTAACTAGTAGGAGCTTGCGTGTTTAGCAAGATAGATCTTAGGTCGGGTTATCATCAAATCTGGGTAAAGTCTGAGGATATTTCAAAGACTTCTTTTAGGACCCGGTATGGTCCTTATGAGTACTTAGTTATGCCCTTTGGTGTGACCAACGCTCCCGGTGTGTTCATGGATTACATGAATAGGATCTTTCACCCTTAACTTGATATATTTGTAGTAGTTTTCATAGACGATATCCTAGTATATTCTAAGACCCAAGATGAGCATGAGGAGCACTTACAGATTGTGCTGCAAACCCTTAAAGATTGACAACTGTATGCTAAGTTGTCTAAGTGTGAATTCTGGTTGGAGAAGGTAAGTTTTCTTGGACATGTGATATCCCAAGGAGGTATAGCAATAGATCCTTCTAAGGTAGAAGTTATCCTTGAGTGGGAACGCCCCAAGTCCGTGTCTGAGATTAGAATTTTTCTTGGCTTGGCCGGGTATTACAGGAGATTTATAGAAGGTTTCTCTAAGATAGCCTTACCTTTGACCAAGCTGACTCGTAAGGGTCAGGTGTTTGTGTGGGATGACCGGTATGAACATAGTTTTCAAACCCTCAAAGAAAAACTAACAATTGCCCCTATGTTAGTTTTGCCTAACCCAAAGGAATCCTTTGAGGTGTATTGTGACGCATCAAAGATGGGCTTAGGAGGTGTATTGATGCAGACTGGCCAGGTTGTGGCCTATGCTTCAAGGCAACTTAAGACGCATGAAAAGAACTACCCTACACATGATTTGGAGTTAGCCACGGTCGTGTTTGCTCTTAAGATATGGAGACATTACCTTTTTGGCTCTATGTTTAAAGTGTTTAGTGATCATAAAAGCCTTAAGTATTTGTTCAATCAAAAAGAATTAAATATGCGTCAAAGGAGATGGTTAGAGTTCCTTAAGGATTATGATTTTGAGCTAAGTTATCATCCTGGCAAGGCCAATGTGGTGGTCGATGCGTTAAGTAAAAAATCCGTGCATATGTCTGCGTTGATGGTTAGGGAGTTGGATCTGTTGGAACAGTTTAGAGACCTTATTCTAGCATGTGAGTTCACCCCTAATAGCATGAGACTAGGAGCCCTATGGATTACAAGTGGGCTGCTAAAAGAAATCCGGGAAGGGCAGAAGTTTGACTTTTTTCTGAAAGCTCAGTTAGAAGCTATAGCAGTAGGGAATGCTAGTAGTTTCCATGTGGGACCGGACGGAGCTTTGAAACTTCAAGGAAGAATTTGTGTTCCCAACATATCCGGGCTTAGAAAGGTGATTCTAGAAGAGGGGCATAGAAGTAACTTAAGTATTCACCCTGGTGCCACCAAGATGTATCAAGATCTTAAAACTATATTTTGGTGGCCGAACGTGAAGAAAGAAGTTAGTGAGTTGGTATATGCATGTTTAACTTGTCAGAAAGCTAAGGTAGAACACCAGAGACCATCAGATAAGTTACAACCCTTAGAGATACCCCAATGGAAATGAGATAGTATTTCCATGGATTTTGCTGTAGGTTTGCCTAGGACCCGAGCTGGGTTAGATTCTATTTGGGTTATTGTGGACAGATTGAATAAGTCTGCTCACTTCATCCCCATTAATATCCAGTTTTCCTTAGAGAAGTTGATTGCCTTGTACATTAGTGAGATTATCTGGTTGCACGGTGTACCCTCTAGTATGGTATCCGACCAGGATCCGAGGTTTACGTCCAGATTTTGGGAAAGTTTGAACAAAGCCTTGGGAACCCAACTATGGCTAAGCTTGGCATATCACCCTCAAACTGATGGTCAGACAAAGCGGACCATCCAATCTCTAGAAGACCTTTCGAGGGTGTGTGTTCTAGAACAAGGAGGTAGCTGGGATAGTTTCCTACCCTTAATAGAGTTCACCTACAACAATAGCTTCCATTCTACCATTGGCATGGCTCCCTACGAAGCTTTATACGGTAGGAGGTGTAGAACACCCTTATGTTGGCTAGAACCTGACGAGAATCTTGTGTTAAGACCCGAGGTAGTACAACAAACTACCAAGGTCAAGTTGATCCGGGATAGGATGAGAACGGCCAAGAGTAGACAGAAAAGCTATCACGATAAGAGGAGAAAAGACCTAGAGTTTGAGGTCGGTGATCATGTATTTTTTAGGGTTACCCCTTGGACTAAGGTTGGCCGAGCATTAAAAACTCAGAAACTCACACCTTGATTTGTTGGTCCTTTCCAGATTCTAAAAAGAGTCAGTCCTGTCACGTATCAAATTGTCTTACCCCTGTCCCTTTCTAATCTCCATAATGTATTCCATGTGTCCCAACTTCGTAAGTACATTCATGATCATTCTCATGTGGTCGAACTGGATGATATTCAAGTAAAAGAAAACTTAACGTATGAAACACTACCTTTGAGGATTGAGGATAGACAGATGAAGAATCTAAGAGGAAAAGAAATTCCTTTGGTTAAGGTAATCTGGGAAGTCCAACAGGAGAAAATGCAACATGGGAGCTGGAAAGTTAGATGCAGGAAGCTTATTCGGCTCTGTTTGCAACAGGTAAATTTCAGGGATGAAATTTCAAAAAGGGTGGGAGAGTTATAACACCCTGAAAATTTTAGTTGCTAAGATAAACATTTTATTGTTTGATTTAATCTTGAAATCTGTTGATAAGTGCTTTTTATTGGTATTTGTGCTTGAGAAAGTCAATTTTGTGGGCTAGGATAAGTTGTCCATACACAGTGTCAACTATGGTGGCTATGGCATCTTTTCAGTCACGCAAGTTGGCAACCATGGTGGCTATAGCAGCTTTTCAATCACGCAAGTTGGCAACTTACTTTAGTAGCTCCGCCTATAAATAGCAGTGCATGAAATAAAGTATGTTCATCCTCACTTCTGTGCGTGTTTTTCTTCTTTCTCTCTAAACTTATTTGCACTCAGAAACTTTTCTTTCTCAACCCTCTGTACTTTCAAAAACCATCGTAGCGGCAATAGAAAGCCTCTAAGAATAAGAGGAAAATCGTGATCAGATCTTAACTCGTTGCTGTAAAGAATTTGTGTTTAAAGCTTACGTTAGATTTTATGAAAAGAACTCTCATTTAGGTAAAGGGAGTTTATTGAGTTGATAATGATTTTAGATATCATGGTTGAGATGATGTATGTATATGATTTCTGGTGTTTTGTGTGAAATAAGTTGATGATGTTTTTATGTAATGTGTTTCTGGAGAAGATGACCACCGAATTGGGTAAGTTGGGATGAGCATGTTACATGTACACAAGTTAAAACACTATAGTATTCGTGACGTCGGCTGCCGAGAAGGGTTGGCCAAGTTGCATATATGTGTCAAACCTTTGTTGTGATGTCGGCTACCGAGAAGGGTTGGCCGAGTTGCATATATGTGTCAAACCTTTGTTTGTAATGTCGGCTACCAAGATGGGTTGGCCGAGTTGAGCGGTTTATGTAGCATGCATGTATGCATGTAGGACATAACTTAATCCTTGTTGGTGGACGTCTGTATATGGGTTTGTTACTCGGTAGAGCTCGTACCTTCCTTAAAGAGCCACCAGGTTTGTTACTCGGCAGAGCTCGTATCTTCTCGGGAATAAAGCCATCGGGTTAGTTACTTGGCAGAGCTCATACTTTTCTTAAAGAGCTACCGGGTTACTACTCGGCAGAGCTCGTATCTTCTCAGGAATAAAGCTATTGGGTTCGTTACTCGGCAGAGCTCGTACCTTTTCTTTGAGAACTACCAGGATCCCTTGCCCAGACAACCTTGAGTCTTGCAAGCTTTAGCAATTATAATCAAATACAACGCTTATGTAATTGATTGCATAGTGCTGAGTCCATCCTTGGTACTTTTATAGAAACCCAAGGATCCCCTTGACCGACCTTGTTCGATCTTTATTGACCTTTTCCACCCTCATCCGACCTTGTTCGGATTCTTACCTCAAAGTTGCTATAGCTAGGTGCCAACCCAGACACCTGATACTTCACATCTATTCACTTGTTTGTAAGCGTTTGTGAATAACATATGTGATTACGTTGAGATCAGCCTATGTGATGGCTTGAGATATTAAAATGCATTGATACCATGGGGGTGTATGGCATTATCCACGCCAGGACGAGTTGATCCCGGGCAGGGCCATACATTGATGGTGCCCATGGTGATCTAAATGCATTTGAATATACATAAATACCCATGGGGGTGTATGACAGTATCCTAGCTAGGACGAGTTGATCCTAGGCAGGGCCATACATTAATGATGTCATAAGTATAATCAATATCACAAATCAAAATTTGAATATACAAAGATGCAATACATCATAAAACCTGTATGTTAATAATTATAAGTTGGTAGTAATTATAAATAACCAAGTCTGAATTATACAATTTTCTAAAAAAAAATGGGATTTAAATAATGGGGTGTAACTAGCAAAATGTCGGGGTGTAGTCATTAGAACAAGGGGTGTAACTAGCAAAAATACAACCCTTGCCCGAGATCTAGTTCATCTACATCCCGGCTACTTGGCGGCTCCAACTCACATATGTCATCTTCCCGGTCACCTACTATTGTCCATCTGCTCACGCAAACATGGTTCGTGATCATCACAGGTACCAATCCACAAGGTACAACAAAGCAAAGGTGAGTCCATCATGTAAAATAATAACTAAATAAATATCATCAGTTATAAAAAGAAAACTCGAACATTGTAAAATCACAACAATAATCAAATATTTTATTACGCATTCAATCATGGACAACCCGTCCAAACATATTTCACAATTCACCTTATAATGACTAGTCATGATGCATGTTCTAGACTTATCTCTTTGTCAATGCAATGTGGTACCATCCTCATAGAAATAGCCTCTCTCAGGAAAATGATGCAGAAGCTCGTCAAGGTCATTTTGTCGTGCACTGGTGATCGAAGCCGTATTCAACCAAATTAATGCAGTTAAATGCAGTACTAGGAAGTGACCTAGATCGTCTCTCAAGGATCGATTGTTTGTGTTAAGGGATTAAACGTGCAAGGGGGTTTTTTAACAGATTCTAGATTATCTAAAAATTAAAACCGAAATACCAAATTCAGAGATTAAACTAGTCAGGTCTGGAACAGATTGCGCCTCTAATTTCCTTGGTTCACAAAAGATAATCTATTCTACTTAATCCTTGTTAATCCAGGTTAATCTACTAAGCGAAGATTAACCCAAACTTCTTACGCGAATTAAACAAACGCGAACCTTGTTAGGTCTAATCTCTCAGGATTAAGCAACCTGATTACTAATTAATCAACTCAGAATCATTAAGCATGACTCTAATTCGAAATTGCAAAACAGCGACCTAACAAGGAAGAATCAAACAGAATAAAATTAAAATGCACAGAGAACCTCCATTAATTGCAATCTGTCCAGGACCCAACCCTAGAAATTAGCCTTCCATTAATTCGAAAATAGCAACAGAAATACGAATTGGATAACAGAGCATTAAAACGAAAACAGAAGAAAAATGAAATTCAATAGAAACTAAAATACGAAATGCAAAAACGAAAATTAAAACTGGAAGCAGAATCGAAACTGGAACTAGAAGCAGAAAACGAAAATTGGAACTGGAATTGAAATGCAATTTGTATTCTAAACAGAGAATCCAAAACTAAAACGAAAACAGAAACTGAAAACGAAAACAGAAAATGAAACCTTAAGCCTTCAACAGAGTCACCAAACAGAAGCTAAAACCCTAAACCCTAAGAGAGCTAAAAACGAAAAATGAGAGAGAGACTTCTGTTTTGGGCACAGCCCCTTTATATAATAGTGACTAAACCTAAAACGAAAATGGGCCTTTTTAACAATTCTGGCCCAAAAATTCACTAAAGCGAAATAAAACGAAAATAAACTGCTGATGCGGGAAAAATGACGCTGACAACGTAATCCGATCTTCAAGTCCACGAATTAATTCCAAGCTCATTAATTATTAAACTGCCCTGAAAATAAAAATTGGAATAATTAAACTTAGAAAATCCAAATTCACTAAAATCTGAATCATCGGTCCAAGTAAATCCTAAATGAGAAACAGTGCGGAATATAAACGATTAAAGCCAAATCAGGGATTAAAATGAGTACAGAAAGATGAGAAAATATAGGTAAAAAGTGACTCATCAACTGGTCGCTCCCCCCTCATGGTGATCAGCCATGAGTCACAAGGGAGTTCCAAACAGAGATGCCCATCTAGTACCTTTGTACCCTACTCCACCATCCTATTTCCATTATCATGAAGTATGTACATGGGCTCTATCAACGTATGACCTAGGCCCATGCTCAACTCGACCCGGGTAGGATAACGTCATACGCCCCCCATATACATATATATACTGACTCATTCTCGGGTACACTGATGCACTGACTGTGGTCCTTGCAAGGTTAACCACCCGGTCCCAGCATCTCACGTCAATACATAAAATATCGCCACGACTCCATCAATGTATGACCCAGCCCCAGGATCAACGCATCCTGCTAGGATAATGTCATACACCTCCATGGGTATTTATGTATATCCAAACGCATTTAGATTATCATGGGCACTATCAATGTATGGCCCTGTCCAAGATTAACTCATCCTGGCTAGCATAATGCCATACACCCCCCATGGTATCAATGCATTTAATAACTAAAGCCAATACAATGGCCAACTTCAACGTAATCACATACGTCATTCACAAACATTACAAACGAGTGAATAGGAGTGAAGTATAAGACATCTGGGTTGGCACCTGTAAGGACCCTCCCTGTGGCGCGGCTGGCGCCAGATCCCACGCGGATAGCGCCAGCATTTTCAACAGAAAACCCTGTTAAGGGTGTGGCGCGGATAGCGCCAGGGCTGGCGCTGATGGCGCCAAAGGTTTCCCAGCCACGCGGATAGCGCCAGGGGTGGCGCTGATGGCGCGGGAAGTGGCCTGGAAAGCCAAGTTCCTCTGGTTTTCCACGCTACCAGCGTCAGGGTTGGCGCTGGCAGCGCCAACTGGGTTTAGAGGTTGGCGCGGATGGCGCGGGCTGTGGCGCGGATCGCGCCACAGGCTTGGCAGGTCCACGCTGATAGCGTGAAGGTGGCGCTGATGGCGCCAGAGGGTTTTGCAGCTGGCGCGGATAGCGCGGTGTCCCGCGCGGATCGCGCGGGAAGGTCGGTGCAGCCAGTATATAAAGGGGGTCGCATTTTTCAGAGAAGGAAAGGCTTCTCCTTCTTCCCCACGACCCCAACCTCCATTAAAGCTGCTCCCAAGCTTCCTAGGGCCTTATATCTTGGCCTAAACACCTTCCAAAGCCTAGAAAATCTCCTAGAAACCAAGTTTGAGCCAAAATCCTTCCTCCCTATTCATTGGAAACCCTTTCTCTGAGGAAGCTACAGAGAGCTCGAGATTGGGCGAGGAACGGCGGTGGTTCAGAGCACCAAGGCTAAGGAGAGTAGCCCAGAGGCCTTCCTCGGCAGTTCTGAGGTAAGAAACTCGAGTTTCTCCGATTGATTTTGGATTTGGGGGTTTTGATGAATAGTGACCCATCTGTGATAGAGCTAGAATTAGCTCTGGGTCCAGTTGAGAGAAGTGCTTAGAATGATGAGAGGAGGAAGGATTAGCTTTCAGTTTATGATTTGGTGATTGTTGGTTTTGGCTCTAGGCTTTGCATGTGTGACTTGGACTGAGTCACTTGATTGAGACGTGCAAGAGCCATGTTGAGAGGCAGTTGAGGGCTGTTGATGAGCTATTGTTTGTTTATGTGCCTGAATGGTCTGTGATATATGTTTGTGTGCCTTGTTAGGGCTTGACACTGAGGGTGTCAGAGAGGCAGACCGTTATTCAAGAGGCTGGAGCTGTGAGGCACTGTTTGCCAGGTAAGCTCATCGCTCTGGGAATTATTCCCTTTCTCTTGTTTACCACCCAAGTGGGTGATTCATGCATGCCATGTTTGTATTGCTTTTGTTATGGGCATGCTGTGGACTGAAGGCCTGAATGGCCTATTTAGATGATTTGTTATGACGGAAGCCTGAGAGGCTAGAAGAACGGTTCTTGGAGTGATACTCAGACCGTTCGAGATATATGATTGCATGATGAATCCCAGGTTAGACACCGAGATGGGTGAGAATGTATATGTACCTGATGTTGCAGGTGATGGAACCTGGAGGATACTGCGATAGTATCGGGCTAGTGAGGTTCCCTAGCCAGAGGAAGT